>CAJHNH020001513.1:517870-542870 GCA_905116865.2 Candidula unifasciata | reverse complement strand
GCCATTGAGATGGAGTGTAATTCAGGGGCTAAAGACGATTTCACGTTTGTAGGTGTGGATTTTGTTGTTGTTGAATGCAGTATCTCGCAGTACATCCTTATGGGGAGCGCCTGAAAGGTGTTCGAGACCCCAGCTGTGTGGGTTAGTGAAGACATGGGTGCAGCCTGGAGCCGCTAGACATTAACTAATGGGTTCAGCTTATTTGATTATTCAAAACAGGACGGATGCGGTCAGTTTCATAATTCAAGAGCTTGTCCTTGCACCTTTGAATCATTCTGAAATTCTATTTTGAAAATTATCAATAGCTTATAAATTTGCAAAAGAAATCACACGAAGTCAGGACAGTAATATATAGGTGCCACTAATCGCAAGGAACAGAGCAGAGGAAAGCAGTGTTCGTTTATAAACTTTTTTTTTTTTAACTGTCTTTTGAAGGCAGTGAGTGAACAAGAGATTGTATAAAAACTCGTGGCCAATGAAATTTCTCACGTACGCTACTCAAGCAAGTAAAGTAAGCAACGTTAAGTGAAGGACCTGGGCATAAAGGGCTTGATCTACATGTTATATATAGGCCATCGGCATTCGATGGATGGTGTGGTCAACATCAAATAGTGCGCCTTTACTTCCAAGCACTTTACCTGGTACCCATTTTAGGATTGATCGACATGTGAGTAGAGGTCATTTCTGAAGAAAATCCGGCTCCGTCAGGGTCTGAACCAAGACCTTCGGATCCTCAGTTGAGTGTCTACCCCCTACACCACTTCAAGTCCAAGCCCTTTTGAAAAAAAAAAAAAAAAAAGCTCGACTGCGTTCTGACTGCTGCTAGCTAGCCGAGGCTGCTAGCAGTCTCCGCCTATATTTGTTATCTGGGTTATTTGCGTCACTTTCGTGACTGAATTCTAGTGTTTGTGCCATTTCTGGGCTTGATGCTTTCATCCGAATCAAACTGCTCGTCCTCCAACCTGTTGTCACTGGTGCATGTCTTTCTTCTTCTTTCTTGGTGTTGCCTGTTTGTTTTGTCTCCCTTTGATCTGGCTAGGCGTATCGCGTATTGTTTTAAAATTTTGAGTATTTTTTTTTTTTTGTTCCAAAAAGCATTGAAAACAGTTTTTGAACTTGAATAGTTCCGAAATGTGTAAATGTTACGTGTGTGACCATAGTGGTCTTATAGTTGTCTTCCTGTAATATGAACGGGTTAGTCATGTAATGGATATGTGTGTGAACGGTTGTGTGGAGCCTTAAGCGGGTCCAGTCGTCATTTGTTATCGGGTTGTGTTGAGAGCTAAGCTCCGGTGTACGTAAATACCATATACAATATCCAGCTGACGCTTTGAGATCCATATGTTCGGCGATGAGAATTGCTGTGGCATGTTGGGTAACGAACTCAAGTGCTCTCTGTGCGAATGGGTTGGGGGGTTAAACTCATAGTGCATCCGAAAGAGTTAGGAAAGGGTGAGGGGAAAGGGGCGGGAGGCCATTCAGTCATTTCTCGTCGTTGTCGTCTTGCTGGATTTTAGCGTGGCCCTTTGACGGGACTATGTGTGTCACGTTACCAACCTTTGCTATCATCCCAGTGATGGGGTGGTATTGGTGATTATGTGTTAGAGTCCTGTCATTATCGAGTCACTTTTTTTCCCTATTTGCTGTCAGCATATCGTGCTGTGAGTCCTACCGGTCATGTGCATGTTGTATGCATGATGTGGAATGGGATGGTTTTGTGTATGAATCCTCGGAGTATATGGACGCACACAACAAGGTGTATGCGCACATGCACTCGAGTATTCATACACGCAGACAACACTACATGTTTGCACGTCCTTTCAGACTTATCCGTGTATACATACCTAATTGACATTACGTACACACGCAAGCTCTTTCATATGCGTTTATCAATGCCTGTACTTACATTCATAAAAAAACGAGCACATCCACACGTAATGACATTCACTCTTCCATGTCTTGTGCGTTTTTTTTGTCGCTATGTCTGTAATATCGTCTGGTTATGTCACTTTTAAAGTTATGTCCCGTTACTGGTATGTGACCTGTCTGGTACTGTCTTATCATGTTCTGGTGGATGGTGTGTGTTGATGACGTTCTTGCTGCTTACACACTTCATTCCATTTGTTCTCATTAATTAACAGCAATGCAGCAACACAATTTATGGGCTCTTTGAGTGCACTGTCATTCATACACACACAAATATATAAATATACACGCTCCCATATATATATATATATATACACACACATGCACACTCATACCCACATATACATGCATACAGTGATACATTTGTATATCCATGTTCTCGTTTATCTGTACCTTTCGCACAGCTATATTCCCACTGTCCTGTCCATACGTGATCCCTTACCATCCACCTACATACATCTTGTCTTATGGATCCACCCTATACATAAATGCACTCATACTACACGCACTCATCCTTGTGTATGCATGCATGTTCACATCTATGCACTCATCATACTTACACTACCTCTCTAGGGTGTCCGGAGTCACCATCTGATCAGTTCCTTCTGCTGTCCTGAGTCGATCCTTAATCTGGTCTTTTTAGTTTTGGTTTGTTTTTATTAGGTACTGTTTAACAAGTTTTTGGATGTCTTTATTGCTATCCTACCCCACTGCGGCTCCCAAAGTAATATACAACTTTTTTATACGCCAATGGCGTATCGGTAAATAATACTAGACATATATTTATTGACCAATCAAGACGATCGCTTCTATTTCTATGATCTATAACTGCAACCTTAGTCATCCCCTTGTGGGGTGCAATTTTTCGTTATTTTGAAGCCCCACCCTGTCTCTTGTCAGGGGCCGCAATTATAGCCCAGCCATAAATATGGTCTAATGGCTAAACGTGGTTTCCGGGACCTCTCCACAGGTGATCCTCATCCATATGGTGGCACTTTGTGTCATCGGGTGTTTATCGCTTGTGTAATGTCCTGGTGGGGTAAAAGTACTACTACAATATTATGATCTACATGGTAACCATTTTAGGCTGTGTCAACATGGGAGCCAAGATTAATTATAAAAACAACCCTCCTTGATGCAGACTTGAACCCAAGACCTTCGGGTATCCACATATAGGAAGGAGTATGTCTATTTCAGTGACTGGGGTGTTGTATCAGTTTTACAAATTCACAACAACAACAACAAAACAACAACAACAACAACACTTGCACTTGCCTCTTTATGTGCCTCTTATAAGGAATCGCCTTGTAACAAAATTATACCCAAATGACGCGAACTTTTAATACCAAGTGCCTTTTGCCACAAGACATGTTGTTTGTGGATCCGTTGCAATTAACGAAGTCTTCCAAAACGAATATCTCTCCGATCGTAATTCTACACGTTAGATGCAATTACTGTCAAAAAGCGTTGACGGTCGTGTTGCGCCATCGAATATCAAAATCACGGATCCTGTCTGTGTTTCTGACGCGCATAGGTTAAATGGTTAAACCCCGTGTGGGTTCCAGAGGCCCTATGTTGTTTCTTTGTACTTCAGTTCTAGGTTCACGGCGCTAGTGGCTCATGGTTCCCTCTCATACACCAGCAGACGCTTCTATATTGCCTTTATAATCACGCTTACTCTTTTTCTCTTCTCTTTTCCTTTCTTGTTTTCTCTTTACTTCGCTTCTCTTATTTTCTCATCCTTTCTCTTCCCTTATATTTCCTATCTTGGCTTCGTTTCTCTTCTCTTCTTTTTTTGTTTTTCTTTTCGTCACTTCTCTTCTTGTCTCTTCTTTTCTCGTCTCTTGTTTTCTCTTCTCGTCTCTTCTTTCTATTCTTGTCTCTTCTCTTCTTTTCTCTTTCTTTTCTTTTCTTTTGTCGTCTCTTCTGTTCTTTTCTCTTCTTGTCTTTTCTTGTCTCTTTTCGTCTCTTGACTTTTCTCTTCTTCTGCTCTTTTTTCTCTCCTCTTTCTTATCTCCTTGTATCTTATCTTTTTTTTCTCTTCTATCACTTCTCTTATCTTTTCTCCTCTTATCTTGCCTTTTCTTCTCTTTTCTTATCTTCTATCTTTTTATCTTGTCTAGTTTTCTCTCCTCTTATCTTCTCTCCTTTAATCTTCTCTTTTCTTCTATTCTCTTTTGTCTCTAAATCTACCTCTCTTTACCCACATACACATATATACATATACACACAGACATTTACTTTCTGTTCTCTTCTTTTCTCAATCTTCTGTGCTTTTCTCTCTCAGTCTTTCTTTCTTTAGATACACACATTCTGCTCAAATCCTTTTCTCTTCCCATCTCTTCTCTTCTCAGTCAATCTTTCTTCACATGCACGTTACAGTAAACATAGTTATAATGTTGCAATGTTACAGCTGATATGCAAAGTAACTCTCCGTTCTGCTCTTTCTCCAAAGAAACTAATACTGACGTTATCACTTCGGAAAAACAACACTATAATTGTTTGGACCATACGTTTCATTTCTATCCCGTTAATCAAATCTCTAACGGAATGACTGTAAAAATATTTTATTACAATTCCCCAAACCTTACAATGAGTCGGAGTTACGCACGAGACATTCACCGTAGACCTGTCTTTAGACGCGCTGGTATCCTTAGTTCTGGTGCTAACAAAGCTTCCATTGTTGTCTGGACAGACAACTAACTCAGTTATTCGACAAGAATCTATCCCAGGGATTTCAGAACCATGGTTTTGTTCGCAATGAGAACCCGAAATGAAAAAGTGGAGTCAAGGTAAATTTCCTTCACAAACAGAGAATCTAGTTTGAAACGAGGTTTCAATTTTTCACAGTAGGTTATTTACTTCTGTCTGGTGCAGCAGTTTGTTTAGTTACGTCTGACTTGTTCTGCAAGTGTTTCGTTTAGTCGAGTCAAGCTGATGTGGCACTGGTTTTGTTTGGTCACGTCTGACTGGTGTTGCAATGGTTGTGATTGGTCATTTCTGACCGGTGTTGCAATGTTCTGTTTAGTCACTTCGGACTGGTGTTGCAGTGTATTTGTTTAGTCACTTCTGATTTGCGTTGTAATGTTTTGTTTAGTAACTTTCAACTGGTGTTGTAGTTGATACGTTTAGTCACTTCTGATTTGCGTTGTAATGTTTTGTTTAGTAACTTTCAACTGGTGTTGTAGTTGACACGTTAAGTTACTTCTGACTTGCGTTTGTAATGTTTTGTTTAGTCACTTCCAACTGGTGTTGTAGTTGGCACATTTAGTCATTTCTGACTTGCATTTGTAATGTTTTTTTTAGTCACTTCCAGCTGGTCTTGTAGTTGACACGTTTAGTCATTTCTGACTTGCGTTTGTAATGTTTAGTCATTTCCAACTGGTGTTGCAGTGGATTTTTTTTTTTTTTTTAACTTCTGGATTGCATTGAAAACCTTTTAAGTCTCTTGGAGCTGGTGTTACAAAGGTTTCGTTTAATTGCTTCTAGCAACTGCTGCACTTGCTTTGACTAGTCACTTTGAGCTTATGCCTTTGTCTATTATCCTAAAGTTGTTGTTGCAATGATTTTAGTTACTCGCTCCGAATGAGTGTTATATGACTTTGATTTGACACTCCGTGGGGGAGTTGCGAATTGTTATTAATTTATTTTTGTTGTTGTTTGAGCTGGTGTTTCAGTAATTTGGTTTGGTTCTTCTGAGTGAGTGTTATTATTAGTGCTCCTGCGGGTAACCAGATGGTCGCAGTTTCAACTCTACAGCATGCGGGCCACCTCATAGTTGCTATATTCCTGTGTGGACAAATTACCACACAGAATGTCCATCACTGTTCCTTGTAAGAAAAATAACGGACACAGACTTTAGTTTCTGCAAAGTCAATAGCATTTACAAACGTTCAATACTCTCTAGCCGCTGCTTCTAGAGCATCAGCAAACCACCACACAGGCAGTACTTGTATCAGACTTCATGATTATGCTTCAGAAAATAGAAACAATCGGTTTGTGCTCTGAATGGGTAGAAAGCTTTCGAAAATCGCACGTCACCTCCCTCGCCTAGATCTACACACCTGGTCATGAGGGCGTAAAGGGAAATGAGCGAGCGGACCACAAGCATTGCTGTAAGGCATGTGGGAAGAAGTATGGACAGAGCAGATATCGTCAACGCTGTACGGACTGGGCACGTGGATAATGAGGATTTCCTGACACTAACACGACTGCCTGAAATGGGAGCAAAGCATGGTGAAGTACGTCTATGCCGTCTTCGAGGCCGAGATAGGAGACAATATAACCAGCTTCTCATGGGAACAATTAGTAAAAGTACTCTGGATTGGCTGCTGCATCGAGGACTGAGTAGACATGGGAATGCCCAGTGTGCAGTGACGTTGACTGTGATAACATAACATAACATAAGGCAGCCGTCAGAAGTGCCAAAACAAACAGCCCGACACCAGAAAAGCAATCCATCGTCGATGGAAGCAACAGTTACAACATATTAGTAGTTGCACACAGTTAATCGCATAAGACACCGCCAGTTCTCTAGCAACTGGGAACTTAACATTTTCTGAATTTGCAGTTGATAACATAAACCACATTGGGCACAGTCGATAAGCGAAGGTTTCTTTTAATTCTTTCAAACCCAGGAGGGTGTGTACACCCTGGGGTTGAAATAATGCTCTTTCAGTAACAGTGAACTCACAAAATGTCTTTTTTGGCCCCACTTTATGAGGTTCCCATTTCTTTTGTCCTCTTGTCTCACACTTCTGTTGTGTTTACCTATTCTATCTCAGTTGTATCTGTAGCTACTTCTATTTAACAAAAAAATATTTGTTGTTCGTCATTTGTTTCCGTGAAGGTTCCAGATCAGAATTCCAGAATGTTTCTACAGCACAGTAGAAGTACCGACTGTGGCCTGTACAGGAGACCACTGGCCGTCGAAGTGGCTAACCGAATCCACGTCAGTGACTGACAACTGGAATATCATGAAATCTGATAAGAGGATTTGAATAAAAGGATTTGCAGGGTGCTCTGTTTTCTCATTCGTCTTCATTAACTCGGAAGCTCTTTACATATTAAGTTTTCTTTCCGCTCTTGTTTAGTAGTGGAGAGAGGAGGTGAAAATGGGGGACGAATGGACAGAGAAAGAGAGAGTGGAAAAAAAATAAAAAAAATAAGTGGGGTAGGGAAAGTAGAGGGTGGGGCCGGCAGATAGACAGAGACATGGGAAATGGGGTAGGGAAAGGAGAGGGTGGGGCCGGCAGATAGGCAGAGACATGGGAAATGGGGTAGACGGCAGAGAGAGAATTAAAAGCTGTGTGAACGCTAATATTCTATTCTGGTGTTCGGTTTTAGAAAAGATTTAAATATATTTATATATTTTAGCTTGTTAAAAACTGATCAACGAAAATATATGACAGAGAAAGAGAGAGAGAGAGAGAGAGAGAGAGAGAGAGAGAGAGAGAGAGAGAGAGAGAGAGAGGGGGGGGGGGGAGGGGGGAGAAAATGTGTGTATTTGAACGAAGTAAATCTTGATCGATAGTAAGAATTAACATTATCTTGCGTTGAAAATTAACCGTGAAAGAATGTATAATTAATCCCCCAAAAACACATATATGGAAATGATGGTAAAATTTTTTACAGCAGTAAGATATTAATAATAGTACTAGTAGATGTTGTCACGGGTATAGTATTTATTGCATAATAATATTAATAATAATAATAATAATAACACAAATTATTAAATTAATAATAACAACGATAAAAAAGATGCTGGTGCTCTGAATGTAGCACGAAAGTGAAGAATCATTTCCCAAGCATTCAAAGGCGTATTGGGCATTTGGGGCTGGAATAAACTGACAGACCAATCGACAGTGGTACCCATTTGAGGCTTGTAAAATATACCGTAGTATTAGTAGAAGTAGTAGTAGTAGTAGTAGTAGTAGTAGTAGTAGTAGTAGTAGTAGTAGTAGTAGTAGCAGCAGCAGCAACAGCAGCAGCAGCAGCAGCAGCAGTAGTAGTAGTAGTAGTAGTAGTAGTAGTAGTAGTAGTAGTAGTAGTAGTAGTAGCAGCAGCAGTAGTAGTATCAGTAGCAGCAGCAGCAGTAGTAGTAGTAGTAGTAGTAGTAGTAGTAGTAGTAATAGTAGTAGTATCAGTAGCAGTAGTAGCAGCAGCAGCTGTAGTATCAGTAGCAGAAGCAGTAGTATCAGTAGCAGTAGCAGCAGCTGCTGTAGTAGTATCAGTAGTAGCAGCTGCTGTAGTAGTAGTAGTAGTAGTAGTAGTAGTAGTAGTAGTAGTAGTAGTAGTAGTAGTAGTAGTAGTAGTAGTAGCAGCAGCAGTATTATCAGTAGCAGCAGTAGTAGTAGTAGTAGCAGCAGCAGCAGCAGTAGTAGTAGTATCAGTAGTATCAGTAGCAGCAGCAGCAGTAGTAGTAGTTGTAGTAGTAGTAATAGTAGTAGTATCAGTAGCAGTAGTAGCAGCAGCAGCAGTAGCAGTAGTATCAGTAGCAGTAGCAGCAGCAGTAGCGATAGCAGCATTCGTTGTTAATGTGATGGTTGTAGTGGTGATCATTCCTTGTAGGATTGGTACATGAATGGCGACTAATTAAAGTTTTATCGCCAGGCCCTTTTCACGTTGACCTGCTTATTAAAAGCAGAAAGATACATAGGAAGAGGGAAAATGGGAAGGGAAGCAGGAGAGGATGCAGAAGACAGTGGAAAATGAGAGCAGATAGAATGGGAATGAGTAAAATAAGGGGGGGGGGGGAGATTTCTTCTTGAGCAGGAAAACGAATCAGGAGAACAAGAACAAGCAAGTATATAAACGATAGATGCACTGACGCAAAGACATTCACACAGCGCAGACGTGGGGTGAAAAGATAGCCAATAACCAGCCCCTTGCATACACAGATTTATTTCCTGGCCATAATCGATTCATTTGGTTGATGTAAGGTCCAACAGGCAACTCTACATCATACGGACATGCACATAAAGCAGCCCATACAGGCGATACTCTACTGAGAATAGCAATAATCTTAAGAGCATTGTATCACTGTATGCTCCTATATGAGACTCCGTTTTATGATTGTGCAAGGCAATAAATAAATGTCAGCGCAGTTGAATGGGCTGGCGGATCCACAAATGTACGCGTTATATTCAGGGTTTTGGGGGCAGGACGTTGAGATACTGACGGATCTGAATATTAGAGACTTAGTAAATGGTAAGTGGCTCTTTAAGGGTTTGAATGTTATGCTCTCATGCAAAAGACTCGGGTTGAGCCTCCGTAAGCGATAGAGATTTGTTCTGTAGGGGGCAAAATTAAACATTTTCACCTAACCAGTTCAAAGCGACTTCATTGGCCATGTCTTGTAGGCCATTAGATTTGCCTAATGTCCGTAGCAGATTTTTGCTTCTGACATTTGTTTACTGTTCTATTTTCCTCCATATGTTGACTGAAATGATATAGTTCTGTCACCCAGATACTGAGTGTATGCATGGCGCAACATTGTAAGCTGTGAATTTAAAGTGGGTTTTTATTAGGGGGGGGGGGATGTGGGTTAGACTACATCCAACGTGATCAATGCAACGACCTACTTCCGTCTTTGAAAACACATCGGTCAAGATATAAATTGACAGACAGGCAAGACAGACAGCCAGCCAGCCAGCCAGCCAGACAGATCGACCGACCGACCGACCGACCGACCGACCGACCGACCGACCGACCGACCGACCGACCGACCGACCGACCGACCGACCGACCGACCGACCGACCGACCGACCGACCGACCGACCGACCGACCGACCGACCGACCGACCGGCCGACCGACCGACCGGCCGGCCGGCCGACCGACAAACAGACAGACAGACAGACAGACAGACAGACAGACAGACAGACAGACAGACAGACAGACAGACAGACAGACAGACAGACAGACAGACAGACAGACAGACAGACAGACAGACAGACAGACAGACAGACAGACAGACAGACAGACAGACAGACAGACAGACAGACAGACAGACAGACAGACAGACAGACAGACAGACAGACAGACAGACAGACAGACAGACAGACAGACAGACAGACAGACAGACAGACAGACAGACAGACAGACAGACAGACAGACAGACAGACAGACAGACAGACAGACAGACAAGATTTAATTAAATGTTCAACCTCCTTACGTTCGGTGAAAACAAACGAATATCATTAAAACACACTAAAATTATTTGCTGACTCACGAAGCTGCATTTAATTAAGTGTGAAAAGATAAATCAAGAATATAAGTAAATAATACATCACTGAAACTTCACGTAATCAAACCAAAAAGATACAATACCCAGACAACACAAGTGAATTCATCTAACAAAGAATAGTTTAAAGATTTATTTTTATAACCTGCCAACGTACTCGACTTTACAGCTCAGAAATTAAAATAATAATTTAAAAAAAAAAACATATGAAACCAAATGCTTTTGTTTGGCTGCCAAAGAAAAATAGCAAATTGTGAACGAGCTATTGCGAGTTTTCGTTATGCATATGACAGAAACGTTCTCATTGGAGTCAAACAAGAGCTGTCTGAATTAACTGCCAAGTTTGATAGAACAAGCAGACAATAAAACGAACTCCACACACGCACAAAACCCAGCTCACTATTAACAACAATAAAGGGATCAGAAGAGCCGCTGCAATAGGAGAACAAAAGCTTGAGTATAATGCGTTTTGGTAAGAAGGGTCTACATTAAGTGTTGACAAAAAGAACAGAGCTTAGAATCAGACCTGAGCAAAATAATAGTAATTATAGACAAGCTTACATTAAAACTGCAAAATTAAACCTTACCTTTAACAAACAATTACTAATGAACAATAAGCATTCTGTAACGTGTGTCTGCGTAGACTAGAAAGAATTCAGGTGGTAAGTAAAAATCACTTATAAAGAGATTTTAAAATCTTCTTTTCTGTACGTCCTCTTTTACCGTTTCTGGTTTCAAGGGAGATATAAGGAATTGCTTCGTGCTTTTCTGGCTCCTTCGATAGACACAGCGTGGTGCTGTAGAGTTTTTCTGATGTTATCTTCCCATGTTGTTCTTGGTCTGCCTCTTGCTCTGCGCCCCTCTCCTCTTTTAGTATACGTCGTGTATGGTATAGCATCAGGAGGCATTCTCTCCAAGTGGACAAACCATTTGATTTGCTGTCTTTGTATGCAATTTAGAATTGGTTCTGTGCCGACTTTATCTCGTATACCTCATTACTGATTTTATCTCTTCCGGTCACTCCTACAGTATTTCCCAGAAAGCTTTTTTTTTCCTCACTGTACTTGTTGTAGCGGTATTAAATCCATTGCGGGCTTGCTAGGCCTGTCGCAAGTTTACCAGAGTCTCGTTGGCCTGGGCGTTTCTAGGTGACCCAGTATGGCCTTCGTGGCTATCGAAGCGGTTCGGTGGCACAAGGCCACACCATACTTCGCTCAAGCCTAGCAATCCCCTACTTTGTCCTGTTACAACCTTTCACGACGGGGACGTGGGGTTGGGCTCTGAGAGGCTCTAGAGTATTCGGTTATATATACTAAACAAAATTCAGCAAAGCATATGCTAAGAGTTGATGTATGCGCTCTGGCACTGGATAGGACACAGGGGCCATTTATGAAAGAATTTAGATGGAAGATACGATGTTAGCTGAAGTACTGTGTGCAAGGACATGTGCACATTAGAAGTTAGGCGTGGACCCAGCAAGACATTAAGTAGGAGAGGAAAAGAACGACGAGTGGTCAACGAGTGTGCTACAGCAATAGTCAACATTTACGCTTTAAGACGTGTGATGCGGGAGACTAAGCATCTGTAGGTATGCCCGGTGTGCTGTGATGTCGATTTGTAAAAAGGAATTCGGTAAGATCATCTAATAATAGTATATTTAGAATATCTTTACCTTGAAATTCAAAAGAGATAGAAGGAAATAGAAAAATGCATAGAAGGGATCATTTCAAATGGAGATTTTAAAGCTTCAGTGAAGGTTAAAAGGAGGAGCTTGGGGAAAAAAAGAAGAAAAACAAAGAAAGGCAGACAGAAAGAAAGAAAGAAAGAAAAAAAAAGAAAGAAAGAAAGAAAGAAAGAAGAAAGAAAGAAAGAAAGAAAGAAAGAAAGAAAGAAAGAAAGAAAGAAAGAAAGAAAGAAAGAAAGAAAGAAAGAAAGAAAGAAAGAAAGAAAGAAAGAAAGAAAGAAAGAAAGAAAGAAAGAAAGAAAAAAAGAAAGAAAGAAAGAAAGAAAGAAAGAAAGAAAGAAGAAGCAGGAGAAATTGAAGGAGGAGGAGAAAACGAAGGAGGAGGAGGAGAAGAGGACGAGGACGTTAAATCAGAGAAGAAAAAAGAGGAGGATTAAGAAACGGAAAATGAGAATATATGGAAAACAAGACAACAGTCATATAGCCAGTTCATTACACTATGTGGCACATGGTATGTAAATGTTGATGTAGAAAGAGAATTTCCAGTTAAAATGAAACAATATGAAAAGATTCATTTATTTAAGTCATCGCACTTCTAAACTGGACACTCGAAACATAAAGGAAGTTTGTTTCTGATTATGACCTATTTCTGTTGTTTTGTTGTTGATGGACACTTTGGTCGAATCGTTCCCGTAGTGTGTGTGTGTGTGTGCGTGCGTGCGTGTGTGTGTGTGCGTGTGTGTGTGTGTGCGTGTGTGTGCGCTCGTGCGCGTGTATGCGTGTGTGTGCGCGCGCGCGTTTGCGCGTGTGTGTGCGTGTGCGCGCGCGTGCGTGCGTGTGCGCGTGCGTGCGTGCGTGCGTGTGCGTGCGTGCGTGTGTGTTTGTGTGTGTGTTGCTACTTTCGCTGGGCGTTCTACTTATTTTTGTTTCCCCGGGAGCCAAGGTGGCTAGATGGTCGCCTGACAGCCGAAAGGTTTTGAACACAAGTCGGCGCCTTGTAGGTTGTTTTTCCAAGGACCTCGGCTCCCACACTGACCCAGCATACAAGAGGTGCAAGGGAAGTAACGCATTATCCACGGTGTGTCGCCTGTTCTTTGCAAGTGTTGTTCGCCTATCGCCACTGATAAAGACCACTGTTTTCATCCAAAGTAGCAATGATTAAAGATCATGAATAACAAGGGTGCAGATTAGTCCATTAAGGACCCAGAAAGTTCTTGAGCAGTGCGGGCAACAGGTGGAAGCCGCAGTAAGTGAAGGATTAGCCATATGGTTCTTTCTAGTCTGCCTCCATTTCTCTGCCTGTGCAACCTCTGCTAGCTCCCAGGACAATGCACCATGCCTTAAGGATGTACGCCATTGTACGCCATCTACAACGGTCATCTTTACGAACATGTCTAGCATAATACGTCCTGTGCTGCACTGGCGTCATCATGGTCCTGTACTTTATACCAATCCAGGATCAACTCGTTTGTAAACGACGAGTTGTACTAAAGCACGGCTATTTAACTAAGTTCACTTCTTCTTCTTCTTCTTTTCATCTTCTTCTTCTTTTTCTTTTTTTTTTCCTTTTGCTTCTTCTTCTTCTTCTTCTTTTCTTCTTCTTTATCTTCTTTTTCTTCTTTTTCTTCTTCTTCTTCTTCTTTTCATCTTCTTCTTCTTTTTCTTTTTTTTTCCTTTTGCTTCTTCTTCTTCTTCTTTCTTCTTCTTTATCTTCTTTTTCTTCTTCTTCTTCTTCTTCTTCTTCTTCTTCTTCTTCTTCTTCTTCTTCTTCTTCTTCTTCTTCTTCTTCTTCTTCTTCTTCTTCTTCTTCTTCTTCTTGTTCTTCTTCTTCTTCTTCTTCTTCTTCTTCTTCTTCTTCTTTTTCTTCTTCTTCTTCTTCTTCTTCTTCTTCTTCTTCTTCTTCTTCTTCTTCTTCTTCTTCTTCTTCTTCTGCTTCTTTTTCTTCTTCTTCTCCTTCTTCTTTTTTTTCTTCTTCTTCTTCTTTTTTCTTCTTCTTCTTCTTCTTCTTCTTCTTCTTTTTCTTCTTCTTCTGTTTTCGATTCACTGATACCAGGCTATAGCCCAGTGTGAGGGGCAAATGTTTTGAAAAATTGGGATCGCCACGGGCCAGAGCATTGAAAGATCACTAATATGGTTCAACTGGCAGTGATCCGCGGGCTACTTGTTTAGCCTCCACATGCCAGATGTGGATCGCGGACCGCTAGCTGGAGGCGACAGGTTCAATTCCCGGCACGGTAACTATAGCTTTCGATTGTTATGTTGTCTAGTGTGATCTTCTATCTTTCTACTATCTTTCGTGCCGATCAATACACTTTCTGTTACTTGATTAATTCATAGCTGAAAAGCTGTGCACTAAGGTAACACGCAGTTAAACACCAGCAAACACATCAAACCAGGTCTTAGCTTTCACAAACCTCTTCGTGTTTACAAAAACAAGATTGCACCGGAATAATAAACTATATTATTTATCACCGCATTTGCCGTGAACTCTGAGCTCAATGCGAACTCGCACGAACACAATTGCCAGGAAAGAGTGTGAAAAACATCCAGACCGGATTAAAAGCTAATTAAGATCAGGTATCGTCTGGGAGTAGCTGCTCATCGAATTGAATTCCTTAGTGTTATAAACTTTATTTGTGCGAGTAATCCCTTAAGCCAAGAAAAGCCCACATCAAACTATAAAGTATGTGTCATGAAGACTGGCCGTTCAAATACAGCAAAGTAACAGCAGGTGGACTGAGACCACCCCAGAAGCATAAAGGCGTTAAGGTAAATAACAAAGAAGGGTTGTTGAATTGGGATTTCATTAATATTTCATGTTATTATTAATATCCCACAATATGATATCATAATTACAGCAACGGAGACAGTAATAATTAACACCACGAAAGATCAACAATATTATATGAATGAGAAATGTCAAATTTAATTTGTTTGTTTTAGTATCCAGAAGCCATGAGTTGTTAACCCCTAGGCTCGGTATTATGGATATCGCAACTTTTCGGCCTTGATTGCATAGTAAATACCGTAAATCTGGGAGAAAATGTGGCTTTTCTGCCAACCCCCGGGAGTGAGCCCGGGCCACAAGGAGTTCGTCACCCGCTCACCGCGCAATCCGGTTTAGCCAACTACGCTAGAGAGACGGGCTCAAATTTAATTTAAATTCAGTAGTACTTTCTGGGTACCTTAGCAATGAACTAACAATTAAAAAGTTGAACAGAGGTTTAAATTGTATAGATTGGAATTGTAAAGGCAGAAAAGGGAGGGGGCGGCGGTTAAATGCAAAGGTATTAACAAAATAAAATGATCACAACTGATTCAAAAAGTGAAAATGATGCAAGTATTTAAACAAAGCGTAACTTTTCTGTCCTCTTCTCCTTCTTCTTCTTCTTCTCGTTCACCGGCTGTAAATCGAGTGAAAACGTCTGGTTGCTCGTCGACTTCTGGACTTTGGTCTTGTTCAAGAACTTGCGTTTTGCTTGCACATCCCTTTTATATATATGGCTTATTTGTATGCAGGCTGTTGGTTCCTGACCTTTAAGACATATGCACTCCGACTTCAAAGGAACACCTCTAATTAGTCGAACTTTACGACATGCTTGTTAAGTAGCAGTGGGCGTTTTTTTTTTTCTGCATTAATTTGTAGCATTTGCCTTTAGAACTCGTCTGAGGCCTCAAGAAATTGTTTGGCCTGTTTAATAATTGTTCAGGATTCACATGATCAGTATCAATCATCATCATCAATTCTCTTTATGCCTAGTGGCACATGAGGCTTTAGAGTGGAATTTCTATGCTTTCCTGTCCTGTGCAATCTTCAGCGCAGTTTTCCATGTCATAGATGCCGCATTCAGGTCACTCTCCATCGTTAGTCTCCATGTTGTTTTTGGCGCCCTTCTTTCTCTTTCCCTCTGGTGTCCATGCAAGAGCTGTTTTTGCAGGTATATCAGGATTCATTCACACCCATGTTGTTCATGCTGACAGAGGGCCTCTGTCCCAAGACCGCTGGACGTTTAGAGCACTTATTTCCTCTTGAAGTTTCAATAACGTGCATGGGCAGTATGATTAACATTAGGTCCGTATAGCATTTGAGAATTATTGTCCTAACCTGCATGGATCCTAGCATTTGTATTCATTCATTTATTGTCATGGTGTGCCATTATATGTAACATGGAGCTTGCAGTCTGTTCCGCTATTCTATTCTATCGTGTGCAAGCAATTGGAAGCCATGGACTGAATTTAGTACATCACCTTTGGTATCTCTCAACAACGTTCGTTTTAGCGTTCTTTTTAGGCGTCCTCGCTTCCTCGGTCATTGTATTTCCTATTTGAGTGTCTGTTTGGTGATTCTCTGCTCGTTTCTTCTCAGGATATGTCTAATCTAGCACCACCTTCTTTGTCTATAATGTTCATACCGACGGTAACCCACATATCTCTTTTTATGTTGAATACTTTTCTCGTGTATTTGTTTTCAAATGCATTTAATGTTTATTCCGTGTCATCTGACTAACGTTTTGCCCCACCAGGACATTATACCGAGCGATAAACATCCGGTGACACAAAGTGCCAGCGTTCGGATGAGGATGACCCGGGGACAGTTCCCAGAAACCCTGTTAAGCCAATACGTTGGGTTATTAAAGGGTCCTTGGCAACAGCCAGGGTGTGGCTTTAAAACAAACACACAAAAAGACGTCCGAAATTTCGGACGCTTTTGATGGAAGGTATGTTTATTCAAGGAATCAACATTATGGCACACAGGTGTAACCCATAAGTACTTTGTTCTACTTCTAACTCAAACCCGAATCTGAAGAATTATAGTACAGTGCACGAGGATCCTGAAATACTTTGGGAGAATTTGAACTCCATATTTTACCCGGGCAGAGCTGTTAGACTACACGTTTTTGATTTCCAACTGGTATTTACGTGCGCAACAATACACACTGTCGTCCGGTCTTACTACTCAGAGACCAAAGGAAATTACTAGAAGTCCACGTGAAAAAAATCCCTGCCTTTATAAGGGTTTGAACCTGAGACCTCCTCTACTTGAGACTGAAGCCATTCAACGAGACCACTCAGCCTCCCGATTTCATCTCATCGCACCAGATAGGAGATTTTAAACTAAACTAAACTATACTAACGAAAACTACACATTCAAAAACTATATTTTTTTTAAACAATTTAAAAAAACCTAGAAACCGTGCAATATGAACTCAACACCTCCACCAAATCTTGATGAAACTGGTAAATATAGAGTTACAATGACCTGGCGAGTTGGCGTGAACTGACACAAGCTCTATGCTAGTTCAACACCGGAAAACGAACATACTCTCGCCAGGCTTAATCCGCCTGGCCGTCTTGTCTTTCAAATATATGGCACTAAACAAACTGACTAGCTGGCCAGGGAGATCACGCCGCCAGATAAGTTGGTAGAGATCGTATGACGGGCGTTTTCTGTGGTTTAGAATAACCTGTAGAGGTGGCGGTAGTTGACATCTTTATATCTCACAGACAAAGAATGTGGATGTTAAATTTACAGTAATGCCCTGTAGAGGTAAAGTTAACTCAGTGACAGAACTACTTAAGCGCCAGTGTGTAACTGAAGCTCTTAGAACAGCGGTTCTCAACCTGTGGGGGGGGGGGGGCGCGACCCTTTTTTGGGGTGTAACGACCCTTTCACAGGTGTCGCCTAAGACCATCGAAAAACACATACTTATTGAGATTTAAGGTTTGAACAACGGATCACCATCATAGCACACGGGTAGTAACCCATAAGTGCTTCGTTCTTCTTCTAACTCAAGTCCGAGTCCGAAGAAGCTCAGCACAGTGCACATGCTCTGTAGCACCTGCGAGGATCCTGAAATACGTTGGGTATATTTTAAACTCCAAGTTTTGCCCAGGCACCGCCGTAAGATTACTCTTTTCGATTTCCAACTGCCAAGGGATTTTTTACGTGCGCAACAGTGCACACGTGCGTCCAGTTTCACTACCCAGAGACCAGGGTGGAATTACTAGATGTCAAAGTCCATGTGACAAAATCCCAGCCCTTACCGGAGATTGAACCCGGGACCTCTAGCACTCGAGGCGGACACCGTGCCTCGAGACCACGCAGCTTCCCAATTATTTGAGTTATGAAGTAGCAAAGAAAATAATTACATGGTAGGGGGTCGCCACAGCATGAGGAACTGTATTAAAGGGTCGCCACAGCATGAGGAACTGTATTAAAGGGTCGCCACAGCATGAGGAACTGTATTAAAGGGTCGCCACAGCATGAGGAACTGTATTAAAGGGTCGCCACAGCATGAGGAACTGTATTAAAGGGTCGCCACAACATGAGGAACTGTATTAAAGGGTCGCCACAACATGAGGAACTGTATTAAAGGGTCGCCACAGCATGAGGAACTGTATTAAAGGGTCGCCACAACATGAGGAACTGTATTAAAAGGTCGCCACAACATGAGGAACTGTATTAAAGGGTCGACACAGCATGAGGAACTGTATTAAAGGGTCGCCACAACATGAGGAACTGTACTAAAGGGTCGCCACAACATGAGGAACTGTATTAAAGGGTCGCCACAGCATGAGGAACTGTATTAAAGGGTCGCCACAGCATGAGGAACTGTATTAAAGGGTCGCCACAGCATGAGGAACTGTATTAAAGGGTCGCCACAGCATGAGGAACTGTATTAAAAGGGTCGCCACAGCATGAGGAACTGTATTAAAAGGGTCGCCACAGCATGAGGAACTGTATTAAAGGGTCGCCACAGCATGAGGAACTGTATTAAAGGGTCGCCACAGCATGAGGAACTGTATTAAAGGGTCGCCACAGCATGAGGAACTGTATTAAAGGGTCGCCACAACATGAGGAACCGTATTAAAGGGTCGCCACAACATGAGGAACCGTATTAAAGGGTCGCCACAACATGAGGAACTGTATTAAAGGGTCGCCACAGCATGAGGAACTGTATTAAAGGGTCGCCACAGCATGAGGAACTGTATTGAAGGGTCGCCACAGCATGAGGAACTGTATTGAAGGGTCGCCACAGCATGAGGAACTGTATTGAAGGGTCGCCACAGCATGAGGAACTGTATAAAAGGGTCGCCACAGCATGAGGAACTGTATAAAAGGGTCGCCACAGCATGAGGAACTGTATTGAAGGAGGAAACTGTATTGAAGGGTCGCCACAGCATGAGGAACTGTATAAAAGGGTCGCCACAGCATGAGGAACTGTATAAAAGGGTCGCCACAGCATGAGGAACTGTATAAAAGGGTCGCCACAGCATGAGGAACTGTATAAAAGGGTCGCCACAACATGAGGAACTGTATTAAAGGGTCGCCACAGCATGAGGAACTGTATAAAAGGGTCGCCACAGCATGAGGAACTGTATAAAAGGGTCGCCACAGCATGAGGAACTGTATAAAAGGGTCGCCACAGCATGAGAAACTGTATAAAAGGGTCGCCACAGCATGAGGAACTGTATTAAAGGGTCGCCACAGCATGAGGAACTGTATTAAAGGGTCGCCACAGCATGAGGAACTGTATTAAAGGGTCGCCACAGCATGAGGAACTGTATTAAAGGGTCGCCACAGCATGAGGAACTGTATTAAAGGGTCGCCACAGCATGAGGAACTGTATTAAAGGGTCGCCACAGCATGAGGAACTGTATTAAAGGGTCGCCACAGCATGAGGAACTGTATTAAAGGGTCGCCACAGCATGAGGAACTGTATTAAAGGGTCGCCACAGCATGAGGAACTGTATAAAAGGGTCGCCACATCATGAGGAACTGTATTAAAGGGTCACGGCATTAGGAAGGTTGAGAGCCACTGTCTTAGAGAAAGAAATGTGTAGAATCAGAAAATGGCGCGTGCTCTGTTGCGACAGTATTTGTGGTGCCTTATGTTATTAAAATTTAACGTCGGACGGTGGTAGCACTTTTGATGGCTGACTTATGCTGTTAATGCGTGTGTATGCTAGTGGATATGCTGAGACTGTAGTCTGGGTAAATTTTCCCACAATGGACAGTGATAGACATTCTGTGTATTTTTCGTTGGCACAGAATCGGAGCAACTATGGGGTGACCCGTTTGTTATAAAGCTGAAACTAAGATTATCAATATTACCAAGTTCTTAAATACTGCTGCTTGGCCTGTTCTGCTCTTATTATCCCCCAGACATCTTCCATACTGATATTATTATTGCACCTAGGGCAGTCGGTAGGAGACTCACTTTTAAATCCAGCTGCGATTTGCTTTAGCCCACGGGCGGTTCCTGGGGTTCACCTAGACTCTAGGTAATGGGTAACATTGTTAACACTCTTGGGTAAATGGAGGAACGTCGCTGTAGCTACCTTTAAGGAAAAATGCAGAGGATAAAAAGTATGTTAGCCAATCAGTCAATAAGTCGGTCATTTGGTCAGTCCACAGACCACACTCATAAGTCATCAAGCCATTGCAAAATCTGTGATACCCTTTGACTATTTATCAAATATCTTTAACCGACACCTTTCTTCGTTTTAACTAGTGATTTCCACATTCCGTTTTTTTTCCTTTGCAAGACCCCCCCCTCCTCCCCCCGCCCCGACCTTAATATATAAAAAGACCATTCCTCCCCCCATAAAGAAAATGTAATCAAACAGAGGAATGTATTCTTAATTTTTATCTGCATGCACATGTTTTAATATTAATTAGGTTTTTAACGAAAATTATGGTAATTGCTAATGAAAACAAAAACGTCTTTGATTTTGTATTTGATAGTCTTAAAACTATAATAAAAAGTGATAAACATGTTAGTATAACGGATTAATGCTAGTAAAACTAAACTCATTTCAATGTTTATTGACTACCCCTCCCCTACCCCTGGCCTTCGTACCCCGACCCCTTAGCTTAGACCTTCGTCACCTCCTCTCCCAGGGGGAGGGGATCCCTGCCTCCCCAGTTGAAGACCATTGGTTTGAACAGAACACAACATTCCTGAAACGGAAACTAGATGCAACTTTCTTTCTATATACTCTATAACCTAAAATAGTATTTCAGCCAGCCAGGGCATATAAAGACAAAACGTTACTAAGTCTTTTTCCGGTAGCCCGCCAGATAGGACAAAGACCGGATTGTCTTTCTCTCGGTACCGCTGAAGCAAGATGTCAAACATCCAGGGATGGGCGTCATTGAAGATGATTTATTGCTGGGCACCGGGACATTAAAGGCAACACTTGACACCTAGAGGATTATGATCATCTGCGCTTTGGTATCTGTCCTCTGACGGATGGCATCTGAAAGAGACACCTGTACAGAAGAGAACCGCAGGTATTGGTTTCCTGTTGGACTCTGCTCTTTGCGACTTCACTAAGACATAGTTACCGAAACAAAGAAAACATAAGGGGTGATTAGTTCCCTTTTGAAATATTTAGGAGGTAATAGTCTAGCGAACAAAGCTAGAGCTGCTTTTGGAAGGATGAGGCGAATCTGGAAATCCAACAGTTACTGCAGAGGAACGAAACTTCGACTCTACAAGAGCATTATTTTACCAGTTCTTCTTTCTAGAGCAGAATGCAAAATAATGACCAAAAGGGATGCACCTTCCACCACTCATGTCTGCGTAGAATTAACACAATTTTCTGACCAGATACAATCTCAAACACTGAACTACTTGGAGTCTCAAACCGAAAAACTCTAGACAGTATGATAACCAAGAGAAGATAGAAATGGCTTGGCCACGTTATGAGAATGAATCCTGATATACCTGCCAAAACAGTTCTCACATGGACACCAGAGGGAAAGAGAAAAAAGGGGCGCCCAAAAACAACATGGAGACGAACAATGGAGAGTGACCTGAATGCGGCATCTCTGACATTGAAAACTGCACTGAAGATTGCACAGGACAGGAAAGCGTGGAAAGTCCTCTCTGAAGCCTCATGTGCCACTAGGCATAACGAGAACTGATGATGATGAATAGTCTAGCGGCTGGACGCTCGCCTGCGGATCGGAAGGTCGTGGGTTCGGGTCCTGACGGAACCGGGCTTTCTACAAAAAAAATAGTCTTGGCTCCCAGGTCGACCTAGCCTTGAGTGGGTACCAGGTTCAGTCCGGGGTAGTAAAGGCGGCCGGTTTGGTGTTTACCACATCACCTATCAATTGCCGATTGGTCTATAATCACCTATCAATTGCCGATTGGTCTATAAAATATAGGTCTAGCCCTTTATGCTCAATGCGACTGAAGGTCTGGAGATGGTTCCTTTACTTACTCACCAGTAATCTGAAAGCTCCGTAAATCAGGGCTGGATATTATTTTCTTACATTATTTGACATAAATGTTTGACCGCCCACTTGGGCTTTTCCCCCGTCCACAGAGGCACGCGGCCTGTGGGTTGAAGAACACTGTGGTAACGACATCAGCTTTAGTTTGTTGTGTTACTTGAACCACACGACAGGGTGACACATAAGAGAAGAAGTGATGAAACTGGTGTAACGTTTACCAGCTTTAGTTTGTTTATTTATTCATTTATTTATTTATTTTGCGTTCATCGGATTTTAACAATTTGGCTTATTTGTGTGCCACTCGCTCAGATGCATTCAGACTTCAAAGGAAGACCCTTATTTAGTCGGCGTCTACGACATGCTTGTTGGGGGTGCAGTTGGTCTGTTCTTGTTTTCACTCACAATATGACCTCTGAACCCACACTGGGATTAGTTTGTGGTGTTACTGGGACTACACGACAGGGTGTCACATGAGAGAAGAAATAAAGAACTCTGGTGTAACCTATACCAGCTTTAGTTTGTTCTGTTTACTGGAACTACAGGACAGGGTGTGTCATGAGAGAAGAAATGAAAAACACTGGTGTAACCTATACCAGGTTTAGTTTGGTTTGTTTACTGGGACTGCACGACAGGGTGTCACATGAGAGAAGAAACGAAGAACACTGGTGTAACCTATACCAGGTTTAGTTTGGTTTGTTTACTGGAACTACAGGACAGGGTGTGTCACGAGAGAAGAAATGAAGAACACTGGTGTAACCTATACCAGGTTTAGTTTGTTTTGTTTACATGACAGGGTGTGTCACGAGAGAAGAAACGAAGAACACTGGTGTAACCTATACCAGCTTAAGTTTGGTTTGTTTACTGGAACTACAGGACAGGGTGTGTCACGAGAGAAGAAATGAAGAACACTGGTGTAACCTATACCAGGTTTAGTTTGTTTTGTTTACTGGGACTGCACGACAGGGTGTGTCACGAGAGAAGAAACGAAGAACACTGGTGTAACCTATACCAGCTTTAGTTTGTTCTGTTTACATGACAGAGTGTGTCATTAGAGAAGAAACGAAGAACACTGGTGTAACCTATACCAGCTTTAGTTTGTTTTGTTTACTGGGACTACACGTCAGGGTGTGTCATTAGAGAAGAAACGAAGAACACTGGTGTAACCTATACCAGCTTTAGTTTGTTTTGTTTACTGGGACTACATGACAGGGTGTGTCATTAGAGAAGAAACGAAGAACACTGGTGTAACCTATACCAGCTTTAGTTTGTTTTGTTTACTGGGACTACATGACAGGGTGTGTCATTAGAGAAGAAACGAAGAACACTGGTGTAACCTATACCAGCTTTAGTTTGTTCTGTTTACATGACAGAGTGTGTCATTAGAGAAGAAACGAAGAACACTGGTGTAACCTATACCAGCTTTAGTTTGTTTTGTTTACTGGGACTACATGACAGGGTGTGTCATTAGAGAAGAAACGAAGAACACTGGTTAACCTATACCAGCTTTAGTTTGTTTTGTTTACTGGGACTACATGACAGGGTGTCACATGAGAGAAGAAATAAAGAACTCTGGTGTAACCTATACCAGCTTTAGTTTGTTCTGTTTACTGGGACTACACGTCAGGGTGTGTCACGAGAGAAGAAACGAAGAACACTGGTGTAACCTATACCAGCTTTAGCTTTTTTTTGTTTGTTTGCTGTGACTACATGACAGAGTAAAGCAAAGTTTAGCTAAGTTGAGTTGTGTCAAGAATTGACATCACATCACTCGAGGCATTCCCATACGCACTCCGTCCCCATCCTCAACAGCTAGCGCAGAGTTCCTATCCTAATGGTGTCGGTTGTAGTCTGGTTGTATGTCTGTGTTGCCTTTCCTCTGAGCGTAATGTAGCCGCCTAACCCTCTGGTCACACCCAGATGCTTCATTCTCTCCAGCCTATAATAATCGGGTTTCTTTTCTGACTTCGTTAATTGTTCCTAAAGGGCTCTGACAACATCTGCCTTGTCATGTATCAAACTATCTCCCAGCGGTGCAGATCCAGCCAATCTGTCTGCCTGTTCATTCCCCACAACGCTGACATAGCCTGGAGAAAAGATCCAGAGTATGATCACTACCTGTTACCTTGCAAGTGAAGCTTGCCAATCTTCTTGAACCAGCCCTGTCTTCACCTTGTTCAGCATGCTTTCAGAATCCCTTACAATTACGACATGTGTATGTATCTTGTTCTCTAGCCACCGCCAAGTGGCAGTGACATCCTCCACCTCCATTCTTATGCTCGATTTTGTGGTATGATATGCCAGGCTGTTCTGCACTAATCATTTTCCATTGGCTTTCGCTACAAAACCCCAGGCACTTCTCCTCCGCCTCAATACCGAACTATCTGTTTAGATAATCACATCATCAGGAAGAGAGTTGTGAATATTACCTCTTTTACTTCCACCTAAGTAGCACCCACTGGCCACTCTCTGCACTCCCTGCCTAATGTGACCATGACACTGCATAGGTCAGACTTTCCCTATGGTATTCTGACTCACACCTCTCCTCGCCTAATGTTCTTCAGCATGCATACTTGTTTTACTGCGTCTTCTGCTTGAGCCATCCATGATTTTCCTCTTTTAAGGTTTTACTAGCTGACTCTCGAGACAGAGAGCCAACCCAGTCCATAGTCAATCGCTGAGAGGATTAAGTGCTGGTAAAGTGTGAACAGCATTCTCTGTTCCATGTCCATTGCTGTCATAATCTTTAGTGCATTAAGACCTTTTTGGGCCTTTGACACAGCCACCTCTATGTCATCCTTGAAAGGCAGGTTTCGGTCAAAGGTGATTCCAAGGTACCGCAGTCTGCTGTCTCTTTTAGTGTCTCTGCCATTTATTTTGATACTTGGAACATCAGCTCTA
>CAJHNH020001513.1:325370-512870 GCA_905116865.2 Candidula unifasciata | reverse complement strand
ATTATGGTAAACTCTTTGTTGAAGGCGGCTTTTTTAAAACATTAATCCAGCCACTTCACTTAACTTCGAATAGAATAAACTGCAATAACAGCCTATATTACTTATACTGTCGTGTACATGTCTGTCCTAACTTAGAATAACAGTAATTCAGTGCTTCATGTTAGAGTGTATATGTTATCATCATCAATCAGCGTGTCCTTTACGGAACTTCGATCTCCTCACGGCATGTTATCAGGGAAGATATAATGTCTTTTGGCTAGGTGGAAATGTGGGAAACTGTTCACAAAAACACAAGAGCTTGCGGTTCAGACGCCTTTAGCCATACCCACCCCCCCCCCCCCCTTCTTCCCCCTCCCCATGTTTTTACAGTAATAATATTCATACAAATAACAACAACAAAATGCAAAATAATAATGTCATCACCATCATCATGTTGCAGGTCCTTTGCAGAACGTCGCTCTCATCACAGTCTGCCTGAAAGAAACTCAGTCTCTCGCCAGTTCTTCCGCCTCATGCACTTTCACACTCAGTGAGTCACTTATATCATGTGCCCATCTTCGTGTCGGTCGGTTCCTGTCCCTCCTTCCTGGTATCATGCGTTCTGCTACAATTTTTTTTTTTTCCAATCCGTCATGGCACTTGATATCACCAAAATAACTCAGCTTTCGAGAAAGGATGCTGTTTATTAGCCAATCTTCCTTGATGTTCAGATCTTTTAAGGTGTCAATATTTCTCATCTTCTTTGTCCAAGATATTCTGAGAATCTTTCTGTAGCATTTCAGCTCAAAAGCCCCTATTGATGGTCCACCACTCACATCCGTATGTAGCCACAGGGAAGATGCATGCTCTCAAAATTCTAATTTTTATAAGTGTTCCTTGCTGGTGCTTAACTATAGACTTTTAAGGCTGTTCAATCTTTGCATTGCTATGGCCATCCTCCTTTTTATTTCTGTCGAACAGCCTACATTGTTGTTTATTATAGAGCCTAGATATTCAAAGTTTGTGACATTTTCAATTGCTTCATCATTTATTGTTATTTTTGGGTGACAGCCAGTTTTATCTGACGACATTATTTTCGTTTTCTTTAAATTCAAAAACAGATTTTGATTTTCACTGTGCTTTTGAACAGACAATATTAAATTTGCTAATTCCTTTACACTGTTAGAAAGGAGGACTGTCATCTGCGTAGCGGAGTTCCGGAATGGGGTTGCCACCAATTTTGAGCGGATCATAACTGTCACAAGTCTGGTCATTTTTGACATTTCTCATTATATTTTCTGCGTATATATTGAATATGTATGGTGAGAGAACGTACCCCTGCCTCACCCCCCCCCCCCTCCCCAATAATAATGTACTGAATTGAAATAAATATAATAATGTTAGTGAAACAATATGAAATGTATAAACAATTTATCAGATCATTTATATACATGGTTAAATTGGACATCTTTGCCCCCTTATACAGTTATGGCCTGCTATCATTAAGCAGAGTAATAAAATAGAAGATATTCAACAAAATACTCATTAGGAATTCAAGAAGCGTCAAGATCACAAATGTCATAAAAATATCGCACCCTCCAAAATGCAACATCAAAGTAGATAGGACAATACTCAGGCAAGTGGCTACGTTTAAGTACTTGGGTACTCTGACAACATCAGAGGGAAAATGCATTAAAGAAGTTAAATTAGAATAGCTCAAGCAGATACAGCATTTTACAAACTGAAAAATATTCTTTGTGATCTTTCATTGTCAACTGCGACAAGGAAGATAATTTTTAAAAGGTTACATAAATCTTGTCCTGATACAGAGAAGTGAATCATGGATAGTTTGTCGATAGTGACAAATTATTTTGAAGCTGCGGAGATGTGGTTTTATAGATAAATGATGAGAATGCCTTGGACTGATAAAATGAGTAATGAAGATGTCTTGAAAGAAACTGACACTATAGAACAGAAAAGGCACAAGCAAGCAGGTCCCAAGAAAGCGAAATCTTTCTGATAATGGGTCATTAATTAGACTTCATTTCAGGGTTTATATTGTCGCTGGGGGTCCATTGTGGGGGAAAACAAGAATAGTTACCCTGCATCCACACAAATCCTGTCGAAGGAGTCGAATAATCGGGGAGATTCTTGAGTCGGACTGCGTCTGCGTGAGAGGCAATAAACCTACAGTTTGCATACAGATCAGCCACATCTGTAAAACATGTACACTAGACACTCAACATCTGGAACAAGACTACAGTCGGAATCTGGACGAGCTACAAGGACTGACTGACTGACTTTCTACCCCACCAGGACATTACACAATTGATAAACACCCGATGACACAAATAACGAAAAATGTTATCCTAAAAAGGACGGAAAATTATGAGAGTGAGCTACTAGAATTTTCCGCCGACGTTTACTGCCAGTGAATGCGAAGAAAGAAGAAGAAGAAGAAGAAGAAGAAGAAGAATTTACATTTTATTACAGAGGAAGACGATGTTTCCTGAATATCGGTGACACAAGGACCAATATTTCATTTAAATCAGTGGTTCTCAACCTTCTTATTGCCGCGACCCTTTAATACAGTTCCTAAACATAAAATTTAAAAAAGAAACACCAACCAGTTTTAATATCTTTGAGTTATGACCCTTGTCGCCAACTGCTTTCTGGCCTGTATTTTTTTCAGGTGGCCACACAGGGACACAAGTGTCAGTCATTCTACTGGCGAGACAGAGCTATGACTTCTATCAGAGTTACGTCAGTTAAGTGATTTTTGTCTATTCTTGTTCGTATTTATGGTATTGTAGATGTGAGTAATGCGCCGATGAAGGCTCTCTAACCGCAACGTTTACTTGTCGTTTGTGTTTCTATGATACTGTAAAGTTCCAATATTCGTTTGGTTTATATCTTTGTATGGTAAAGGAGTAGACTATAATTGATGAACCAGCTCGGAACATCCACATATTGACAGACATTATGTAGAAGATTTAAGCATCTGCAGACTTACCGGCATCGGCGTCTGTGGCTTAGGCGTGGCGAAGGCGTTCCGTTATACCAAGCTCGATCCCTGCTGCGGACGGTTTGTCTTGCGCTGGTTTCAACAGTGGTACCGAGCGCTGGCCGTTTAGGAATCAATGGCAAACTACTGAAAGGAAAATTTGCCTAGAAAAACAACAAAAGCAACACACACACAAAACAAAACAAAACAAAAATGTGGGATTTGGTTCTGCAACGTCATGTAAAGTATATGCAACTAACTAGACTAACCGGGTCTGAGAAAACAACAATCTGTTTTATCATTTAGTGTACATAATCAATAGTTTTTGAGTCAGAGCAGAAAACTAACGCAAAGGAAACAGACAGGAAGAAGCCTCAAGGAGGTGGGCGATAGCAAATTAACCCCTTTCAGCATTTTCTAGAGGTTTATAGGGCCTTAGCCTGGTTTCAGGGCGTTACAGTAGTGACAGAAATATGCTGAATGGCATATAAATATATAGATCCCACCATTGGTGGTAAAAGCAATACAAATTACTAATAACTACAACAACTCAACGAACTAACGATTCATTTGACTGGCCAAAAAAAAAAAAAAAAAAAATCACCCATCATCCAACCCGAGCCATCTTTTGAAATCTGGTCAAACTGTAAGCAAGGATTATGCGTTTCGAATTCTGTATACCTCTACCAACCGTAGACGTTTGTGATACATGGAAACAACGATGATAAACCGACTCAGTTCAGATTTATGCACACAGAAGGAAATGATCGTTCACCTGCGCTTGCTATGGTCTGACAGACTTTTGAATGTAGTCGACTGTGTGTTTCAGTAAGAAGGATTTATTTATTTTCTTAATATTAATCAATTGTTATTGTAGTATCCCCTGACGAGATACCCGAAATATGCCAGACAATAAATTGTGCAGTTGTTATCGATCTAGCGGCGCATGAGCTTTCGCCCTTTGGCCCAAATTGTGCAGTCTAGTGTTTGTATCTTCTTTGTTAAAAGTCCCAACGGGGAAACATTGCTTTTATTTAAACAAATATATAATATATCTGAAATAACCTTTACACCTTGGTAGGATAGAGGGCTCGGGGTAATTTTAAAGGAAAGCTCAGCCACTAAAAACTCACTTGGTTGGGGTGGAGGGAGGGATTGGATTGGCTTTTTACCCCACCAGGACATCACACAAGCGATAAACACCCGATGACACAAAGTGCCACCATGCGGATGAGGATCACCGTGGAGAGGTCCCAGAAACCGCGTTCAGACATTTGGCCATAATGATGACCTGCCTATATTGCGGCCCCTGGCAAAAGCCAGAGTGGGGCTTCAAATAACAAAAAATAACGTCCTAAGAAGGACGTAAGTAATACTCTGTGCATTAGGAGGGAGGGAGTTCTTAAGTGGCTTAATGAATGTGTCAGCATGCAGTTTCTCACTGAGTCAGTGCCCTGTTTCTCTCTCAAAACTTTCACGTCTGTGACACCAATGTTCGATGAAGCTGGCTAGGAAACAAAGATGCGAAACTCAGAATTAGTTTCTGTTCAATTTTTTAATAGAAGCAGTCGTCACTGTGTGTGTATGCGATGCACTAGATTCTTAGCTACACATTATTGACACTATCGCGGGAGAAGGAAATACGGCCACAAAGACCAGAGCAGGGCTATTCAACTGGCGGCCTGCGACCCAGATTTAGCCCGCAGATCATTGCCAGTTGTATTGTATTAATGATCTTTCTATACTGGGGTTGGGGTCTCTGGCCCGTGACGATTCTCATTTTCAAAATTTTGACCCCTGGGTCAGTTTAGTTAAATAGCGAGAATCACTTTAAGGGATATAACTTTGGAAATTTTTGGGTTCACTCACCGGAACAGAATTACATCCCCTGTCATGGTATTGCAATTTATGTTTAAAATTGTCAACCAGTTAGAAAATCTGCTGATTGGTCTATAAAAATACAGGACTAACACTACGTGCCCCATGAGCCAATGACACGAAGAGGACTCTCTACTTTACAATACAAATACAGAAATTGCGTGGGGTATCTGGGGTATCTGTTTGAATTGATAAAAAGTATAACCAACTCCAAGCTTTTGACACTGGGTGGCAATAAATAACATATGGTTAATCAACTAGTCATCCCCTTGTGGGATGCAATTTTTCGTTATTTCGAAGCCCCACCCTGGCTCTTGCCATGGGGCCGCAATATAGCCAGGCCATAAATATGGTCTAATGGCTGAACGTGGCCTCTGGGACTTCTCCACGGGTGATCCTCATCCACATGGTGGCACTTGTGTTATCGGGTGTTTATCGCTTGTGTGATGTCATAGTAGGGTAGAGAGTCAATTCAGTTCATAACATAAGGAGTATTGTGTTTTTAAAAAAAACGTAAGTTGTCTATCTTTTACACGAGGATGCAGAACCAACCCCAACATTATTTACCTGGGTTTTTTTTTCCCTAGGCAAATTAACGTTAAATAGCTGCCACTGTTTCCTAAATGGTCGGCTGCGACGAAAAGTTCTGGTTGTTAGGGCTATTTTAATTAACCCTCTGTCCTCATGTCAAGTTTTAATCATGTCAGTTGCAGTCTGATTATATGTTTTTATAACCTTTCCTCTGCGCATTTCAATGTTCACGGCATACTAGAAAATGAGTCAGCAGACAGATTTGCGAAAAATAGAACAAATGAGAAACAACACACCAACTCATTGTCATCACCAGAAGTCAAAACAATTATCAAGTGAAAATACAATGAACTGTGGAGAAAACAAACCAACAGTAACATCCACAAGAACCCATTAGCAAACCCAACAGAAAGCAATATGCAACAATGTATTGTCTACAGACAGGACACTGCTGGCTCAATTACCACAGGCATAAAAAAGACTGTGAAATTTCCCACAGTGTGCGTGTCAGACAGGACCACGTACATCTGATCACATTCTGCAGACCTGCCTACTTTACTTACAATTTCGAAAAGAAACCTACCCTCAAGAGCAAAGTGTGCAGAGCAAGCTATGGAGAACCACGAAGGACCTGCTGCTGACATATGCGTTTATAGAAGCCGCCCACCTGATGGTCTGATCTGAGCAACGCCGTCTCTAATTAAATAGAGAAGGCCGTGGATCTGAGCATACGAAACCGAACGCGAAGAAGAAGGTCCACGAGATCCTTTGGCCACTCCAGTTAATATCACTTTTTTTTTTCTAGACTGTGGTAGCCTGTTCGTTCTTTCACACTGTTTCTCTCCCTGTAGTTCCAAAGCGCTGTCCAATGTTTGATTTTGTCATATGCATGTTGCGGTTGGTCACCAGGAGGTGTCTTTTATGATATTTTCGCAAACTTTTCTTGCTGTATTACTAAGCAATGTTGTTCATAGCTTTTTTCTGATTCTAACCTAAATTATATACAAATTTTCACTTTTTTCTCAACAGTATTCGATGTTTCTTCTTCTTCTTCTTCTTCTTCTTCTTCTTCTTCTTCTTCTTCTTCTTCTTCTTCTTCTTCTTCTTCTTCTTCTTCTTCTTCTTCTTCTTCTTCTTCTTCTTCTTCTTCTTCTTCTTCTTCTTCTTCTTCTTCTTCTTCTTCTTCTTCTTCTTCTTCTTCTTCTTCTTCTTCTTCTTCTTCTTCTTCTTTCGTTTGCTTGAAATAGATTATCTATATCTGCAATGTTTTATCTATTATGAACTTCAATGCCTTTGTAATTCACTAAGTGACCCGTAAAGTTTGACTTTCACCGATGTTTCTCTTGGCAAATTTCCTTTAGCGTTTGTGCGTGGCATCCTGGTTTTTACTGTGCGCCTCCTGTCTGGTTGCTTCCGACTCCACCACCTACCTATTTAATATCTCACAGACCAAATAACCCAAAATCCCAGCTCCCTCTATAAATTAGGTGACACACTTAATCTTTGTCAACAGCGTCTGAATTTGGTTTCGGAAACCTGGCTATCCGAGATTAATCATGACGTCATTAAAGATCGATACTATTCCTCCGTGCCGCGCTTCCAGCCATTTTCCCTCTACGGGCAAGATTCTACACACGCATGGAAAAAAATAGATGAGGTGGACTGGTTATCGATTTGAGGCCCACGCATTATCCAAACGTTTCGAGTCGGTGATTGTAGGAGAAACAAGATGGCTGGTGACAGATTTTCGTGAAATTGGGCTATATATTGTTTATGTAATTAAATTGTTTTTGCCCCTTTTTAGATAGTTTATCTGGCGCGTAAGCTTAGATAAAGCTGACCTTCGGTGAGTGGTTTTTGCATTGATGTATGAAACGGCTTGAACTTACATATGTTGTTTTCTTATTGAATATATCTTATACGATTTAAATTCTGGTACCGGTGTATTCTCTAGTAATAGTCGTTTGGCAGCTTTCGTTTACACATGATCTTGCCTGCAATTTTTTTTTTTTTTTTAAACAAAACGTCCATTTTCAAGTCAACTGAAGCCTTGGCATCTTATAGAAATCGAATCAACAGTGTTCTCCATTCCTAACACCGGCGCAGACATTTTTTGAAGACTTGCGCCGAGGCACCAAATCTGTTGCTTCGTGGAGTTTAGCTGGGGCTGCAGTTTTCAACAACCTTCTGTGGAGATAATGGAGTTCTTAACGTAACATAAATTCCAGCCCTGAAATAGTAAGTAAATGTTCATAATTGTTTGTCATTGCTTTAGCAAGGGGTTTGGCGAAGTAGTTCAGCAGTTTGTCTCTTGCTCTGACGGTTGTGGATTTAAGATTTATCTTGGCGAGTGTAGATATTTTGGAGACGGTGTTGGATTTACATTGCCTCAAATCTGTCTTGTAGAGGTGGCATCTGAATGATTGATAAATTAATTCATAAATTCAAACATTTTACTTCTCCGTTGTGAGTTCCAGGGCTCATCGGAAACGGGTTGAGGGGTTGGGAGAATAGACCCACTGTGCACTCACAAGCATGTCGTAAAAGACTACTAATAGTGTTTCCTTCCAGGGTGCATCTACCTGAGAGGCAAGGCAGCGAAAGTTTGTATAAAGATAAATCAGGTAAGCCTTATTTTGCATCTACCAGAGAGGCGAGGTACCGACAGGTCGCATATAGATAAACCAGATATGTAAAACGGATGTGGACGCAAAACTCAATTTCTGGAACAAGATCAAAGTCCAGAAGATATAAGTAATCAAAACTCTTGGCAGGAATTCACAAAGAACGCTAAAAAGAAGAACTAGAAGAAACAAAATACTGTACATACATTTACGGTGAACAGTTTGACTTACTTACTATATCTTTCCTACCAGCCTTTTTTTTTCAAAGTCATTATTCATTTAATTTTTATTTACTAGTATATGTTTTAAAAATGCATTAACAGTAGCATTTCTCGCGTGACTGCTTGGTGTTTGTGAACACTTATAATAAGGATACACAGCTTATTGAGTGAATTTTGTTAAAGCAGTTACACAAGGGCACTACTTAAAGCGATATAATATTCTCGTAATTGTGAAATTCAAAATCTCTGTAACTTTATGAGGGAAATTCTTCAAATTACACACAAGAATGGCTTGGATTCTAGGAATTATTTGACAGTTCTTTTGCGCCTGGGTCATCGACACTTTTTAGACGTACGGGATTTCCCGTCAACAATCACGTCATAAGTGTTACTGTTTCAGAAAACATGCCGAGGAAGGTGAGGATATGCATGCTTTGTGTACAGGACAAGCTTCGCTTCGGTCACGAGTAAAGAGCATTGTCTGGATCTTTCGTCTGATATGCCAGTGTGTTGGGAAATGAAGACGCGGACAGACTGGCTTGCTCCGCACAACTTGTGGGAATACTGATGCATGATGAGAAGACGTAGTTAAGGCCTTATGGGAGGGCGTAAACAGCCGGGAGCAGCCAATGGATGGTCACACTCTGGTGAGAGTGATATAGCGGGGAGTGACCAGGAAATCAGGCCGATACCTGACGCTCAGAGTAAAAGGCAAGACGGACTCATAATCAGACTGCTACAAGTACCATTGGTATTGCAACTTTGCGCTGGCTGTTGAAGAGGGGGACGGGGCGCTTATGGGAATGCCTCGAGTACTGTCATGCCAGTTCTTGAATCAACTCACCTCCCGGTAACTAATTAAAAACGCGCCATCGGACAAACAAGTGTCATTTTTAACATGAAAGCGTCATCAGATAATATGGGGATTAGGTAAGAGGGGGTGTTGAACAGTATTAAAAACACAAGGAGCTAGATATTGTGAGGGCCCTTTGGCAGCGAGTGAACAAAGGCACATATAGATCATTACGGTTCTGAGGAGAATGGCGCTGCGAGGAGTTACCAGGGGATCTGGCAGACGCTTATGGGGAAAACGAGACGGATATTCAGTCAGTTACTGATGCCATCGGAATTGAAAATCTTCGCTTGCTGCTAAAGATGGGGACCGTGTGCTTATGGGAGTGTCCCGAGGGCTTTGATGTCGATTCCTAATTCAACATTCAAACACAAAAGAAATGCAACAAATAAAACATATTGTTCACACCTGTAGTTCATTCATTCATTCAGTAGCATGTCCCTCGCGGAACCTCGCTGCCATAACAACCCTCCGGAAAACCTTCCTATCATGAGCAAGATGTCCTGCGTCTGATACACCCATCTGGAGATCATCTGCCACATCCTGCACCCATCTTCTCCTTGGCCTTCCTCTTCCTCTCTTCCCAGGCATATACCCCTCCATTATTGTTCTCTCTAGACCTCCATGACGTTTCAAGTGACCAAAATATTTCAATTTTCTTTGTTTTATTGTCTTTACTAGCCAACCCTCTTCAATATTCAGCTCTTGAAGTATGGATGCATTTGTTCTTTTCTTTACCCAAGATATTCTTAGAACCTGTCTGTAACATTTATATTCAAATGCATTTATGCGCTGTTCCGCTTGTTTAGTAAGTGTCCAGGTCTCACAGGCGTATGTTGCAATGGGAAAGATGCATGCTCTTAAAAATCTGACCTTTGTAATTCTATCTGTACAATTCCATAATTTATTCAGTTGTTTTTAGTCTTTGAAGAGCAATTGATAGTCGCCGTTTAATTTCTTTCATTGTGTCACCATTGTTGGTAACCAGTGACCCAAGATATTCGAAATTTTCCACCACTTCCAATCTTTCCTCATTAACATATATTTCCTTCTCCATGGCAGTTTTGTTTGTATGCATTATCTTTGTTTTTGCTGTGTTAAGAAATAAGTTATGATTTTCACTATTTCTTTGGAGTGAGGTTAATAAGTTTTCTAAACCATTTTGTGATGTTGATAGTAATACTGTATCATCAGCATAACGAATTTCTGGTATTTCATGACCACCGATGTTTAGGGCATCATATTGTTCCTTGTTTATATCATCTCTTACATTTCTCATTATATTTTCGGCGTACAGGTTGAACAAATACGGTGACAGCACACATCCCTGACGGACTCCTTGCTTGATGCCAAACCAGTCTGATGTCTCTCCATCTATTCTGACTGCTGCTTGTTGGTCTTGATAGAGCATTTTAATGAGCTGCACTATATGTGATGGAAAGCCCATATTCCTCATGATTTCCCAAAGCTTCTGATGTTGTACACAGTCAAATGCTTTTGAATAATCCACAAAACATAAGAACAGATTTACATTAAATTCTCTACACTTCTCTATTATTAAACGCAGGTTGAATATATGATCTCTTGTTCCTCTTCCCTGTCTAAATCCAGCCTGAGCTACATTAATCTCTTCTTCCATTTTCTTTTGCAGTCTTCTCATTATAATTTTTAGTAGAATTTTACTTGCATGACTGATCAGGGCAATAGTTCGATAGTTTGTACATAATTTCAGGTCACCCTTTTTTGGTATTGGAATGAAGATAGTTCTCTTCCAGTCTTTTGGCCAAATACCATATTTCCATATCTTTTCACATAATGCATGATAGATTTTTATGCTTTCTTCTCCTCCCGCTTTAATCAATTCAGCTGGTATCTCATCACATCCAGGTGATTTACCATTTTTCAGGCTCCTTATTGCCCATGAAATTTCATCTAATGAAGGTTCAGGTTCTGCCTCTACTGTTACTGGTTCATGTATATCATTCATATCCTCACTGTCATTCATATCATACATTCCGCTGCAGTATTCCTGTAGTACATCAGATATTTAACCAATAATTTTTAGTCCAATTTACACACATTACCAACACCACGCCAGCTCTGTCGGCTTCCCATGACATGTCCTGACTTGGGAACATCAGTCAATTACAACAACTCGTCTCAGTATGTACTCAAATCCCAGACCGTTAGGTCGTAATGCAAACTATCTATCTATCTATCTATCTATCTATCTATCTATCTATCTATCTATCTATCTATCTATCTATCTATCTATCTATCTATCTATCTATCTATCTATCTATCTATCTGTCTGTCTGTCTGTCTGTCTGTCTGTCTGTCTGTCTGTCTGTCTGTCTGTCTGTCTGTCTGTCTGTCTGTCTGTCTGTCTGTCTGTCTGTCTGTCTGTCTGTCTGTCTGTCTGTCTGTCTGTCTGTCTGTCTGTCTGTCTGTCTGTCTGTCTGTCTGTCTGTCTGTCTGTCTGTCTGTCTGTCTGTCTGTCTGTCTGTCTGTCTGTCTGTCTGTCTGTCTGTCTGTCTGTCTGTCTGTCTGTCTGTCTGTCTGTCTGTCTGTCTGTCTGTCTGTCTGTCTGTCTGTTTGTCTGTCTGTCTTCTTCGCGTTCACGGTTGTAAAGTACGACGGAAAATTTTGGTTGTTTGTCCACCTTTGGACGGTAGTATTGTTCCAGTACCTGAGTGGTACGTGCACTTACGTTTTACAGATGACATTTCTGTATGAAGAATGTTGGTTCCTTGCCTCAGAAATCATAGAAAACCCACCAATTAGTCGTACCTACGACATGCTTGTTGGGGACACAGTGGATTTATTCTTGTTTCCCCAACAATGGAGCTTCAGATCACGCATGGGGAAAACGTCTCTATAGTTTCACGACCTTCAAACGTAATAATACTAAAAGTTAACACATAAAACTTTTCAAAGTTTATCCATTTCATTATTTATCTCCTCAGACATGGATAGCTATACGTTTGCATTTGCTGGTCCGGCGTTTAGGAACAAGGCAAGATCATTTTTATCGCAGTTCTCCGACTCTTTCAGCGCTTTCTCAAAATACATTGCACCATCCTACCACCATGACCGATGCGAAAGGTAAAGTAATGTACAGTAAACCTTTCTCATTTAGTTGTACTGGATATTTGTTTCATTATATATGTATATATATATATATATATATATATATATATATATATATATATATATATATATATATATATATATATATATTTCAAACCCTATTACATGCTTGTTCTGGCAGTTGGGAATGATTTCATGCTCCGAAACTCGATACTTTGTGTGTGTGTGTGTGTGTGTGTGTGTGTGTGTGCTCGCGCGCGCGCACACAATTTATTTTTTATAATAATTTTTCAGATACATTTCTTTATGCCTTTAATATCTATATGTGCTTTCCTAATATCCTTTCTGATTCTGTTCTGTGGTTATTATTTTTTTTAGAGGGTTTATCATTCCCTTGTAGTTCCCACAGTAAATGTTGGATCTCCGGTCTGCTCTGTCCCTCAGTCTGCTGCTTCGTCCATATCTTTACGTCGTCCTCCCACTTGTCTAGCTATCTACCCAATTCTGTTCTGCCTTCAAAGTTTATTCCCAGTACAATTTATTCAAATTAGAGTGTTTATATTTTTTTTTTTATGTCAAGAAACAGATTATAAACGGCATATTCATACCATCACTGTGCTACCAGTGACAGACTTTGACATTCTTCCAGGATAACCTACGTAAAATTAACACCTCTGAAATGAGATGCCCCAGAAAAGCCGCCAACTTAACCATCCGAGACAAAGAAGTGATATTATCAAATAGACTGTAGGAACAACATCATGCAGCAAATTCATTTAGAAAAAGAAGATCAAATGGTTTGGTCATCTAGTAAGAATGCAACCAGAACAACTACCAACGCAGGCACTACACACGAAACGATCTGAAGTGAAATAAAGAGGCCGCACTAGAAGAATATGGATCGATGACATTAAAGAGCTTCTACATCGACATGGAATGACAATAGCCATAGCTGCCCATATCGCAAACTGTTTCTCCTTACAACGCTTAACGCTTAACGGCAGAGGTGGCATTTGAATGATGACGATGAATGTGGTCTTGTAAGGGTGGGTTATAAACTTCGCTAATAAAGACCCCATTTAAAGGGTGTATAGTTGGTCGCATTTCGGAGTAAACATGAAATTAGTAGGAGTCAAGGTTTCAACTTCACTGCAATCAGGTCAGTCCATACTTGCCCTGTTTCTATACCAATGAAAATCTGATGAAATGTCCCTCACCGTCCCATTTAAAAATAAAATAAAAATGGTGAGCATACAATTAGTCCCTGCACAATTCAGAAAGATGCGCACGCAGTAAATGCCAAAGCCAAGAGTCTCCATCAGAAATACAGTTTGCTGTTGATGGAAGTAGTCGGGCACGATAAGTACACACGTAGAATTACTACATAAGGTATTTCACCAGCTCACACATAAACCGGCTACCGGCCATATTGAATACCACGACTCAACCGCTGCTGCACAGATGAAAAGCATTCCACATGAACACCCCCCCCCCCCCCCCCCCCCTTTCCAAAAAAAAAACAAAAAAAAAACAACTTACAGGCACTAAACGCAGTAGCTCAAGTAGCGAAACCGCGGACTAACCTCCATATGTGGAAACTGCATTAGCAAAGCACTGTGTCAAAACCCACACACACACACACACAACAAAATAACAATAGAAGCTTAACATTACTCTTTTTATCTGTCAGGAGGGGGGTGAGTGGTCTCGGGGCATGGCGTCCGCCTCTAGTGATAGAGGTCCTGGGTTCAAGGATTTTTTTACACGTGAACTTCTAGTAATTTCCCCTGGTCTCTGGGTAGTAAGATCAGAACAGCTGTGTGTATTTTTGCGAACGTAAAAAATCCCTTGTCAGTTGGATTCGAAAAGAGAAGCCTAACGGCGATGCCTGGGCAAAATTTGAAGTTTAAAATCTACCCAAAGAATTTTTAGGATCCTCACCGGTGCTACGGAGTTCGTGCGTTGAAACTTTTCGGACTCAGGCTTGAGTTAGAAGTAGAAAGGAGCACTTATTGACTACTACCCTTGTGCCATGATGTTGATCTGTTGTTAAAACCCAAACCAATCTGTCCAGGGTATTCTCATCATTCTTCTATAAAACCACATAGCAGCTTGGAAATAATTTTTATCTAATCTACCTACACGCGCGCATAGATACACAGAAAAGTATAGCATCTTCCCTTTTCAATCTAAATAAACTGTTCTTCATAACGGGAAATAAATCGCTTGGAAGCAGGATAACTCAATATTGATACATTACTAAAGTAACAGAAAATGTATTGATCGACACTGATAGAAACTTATCACGTACATAGTCACAAGTATCAAGTGCGCAGCTACAGGAAGTGTTTCGTTGTCAAGTTTTTAATTTTCCGAGATTGACTTTCTGTATTTTGAGTAGCAGACGAGTTGGTGAACGTGTAGTTGTAGTTCCATGAGAAGTGGATTTTATTTTTGGAAATATGGAGCCCCGGGAGGCGGAAACGTAAGGGATTGTTATAACTCTATATCTGATTCATTTATTTCAAACATATTTTGATATAATATTATTGTCGTGTCGACGGAAATTAAAGACAATCTGATTTCATTGAGTTTTTCCACACCAAGCTAAAGTCAAAGTGTCTGTCTCGCAACAAAATTCAAAATATATGAAACGTTAATTAGACCGGTCGTGTTTTATGGCTCTGAAACTTGGAGCACAACTAAAAGAGATGAAACCTTATTACAGGTTTTCGAAAACAGTCTTTCGACGAGTCTTTGGACTCATCAAAGATGCAAACAGCGGGGAATGGAGAGTGAGAAGCAACAACGAAATTCATGATCTGTTTAAAACAGCACTGATCACTGGCATCATAAGAGCTAATAGACTGAAATGATTGGGACATATTGAAAGAATGTCAGATGGCAGAAGTAAAACCGGCTCTCCTTTAAATAACGGTCGCTAGCTGGAAAGCCGACGGTCGCTTAGTCGGAGTGCGCTCCCTTGGCTGCATTGCAAATACGGAGCGTAAAGAGGGAACGAAACAAATGACATACTTACCTGTCATGATACGGTTGCGTAGGGTGTAGGGTAGGGTGTGGGGTAGGGTTTGGGTTAGGGTTAGGTGTGACAATTTTGACGCAGGAGTTCCAAATACTGGCCGACAATCTGATGCTTGTGGGAGTGGCGCCACTGGAATTCTCCTAAATATGACGGCAATAGCGCGCGGCTGGTGCCCAATTGATGGCGAATTGTCCGTTTGAGTAGCATCCACAGTCCGTCAATTGTTTGAGTGTGTATGTCACTGTGCGCGATTATTTGGAACTTCTGCGTCAAACTTTCCACATCTAACCCCAACCTTAACCCTAACCCTACCCCTAACCTTAAACCTACCCCTAACCCTACCCTGACCACGCAAACTTATCGGTCATTAAGGCATACAGATCTGCAGGAGTCACATCCGTGGCAACTAAGTCGTGCGTTGCAAGAATATGGTCGCTAATGTGAGTCGGAGCTCAATGTCTAACTGCCATGTTGACCATGTTTTTGATTCATGACGTGTCCACTCCGTATTTGCAATGCAGCCAAGGGAGCGCACTCCGACTAAGCGACCGTCGGCTTTCCAGCTAGCGACCGTTATTTAAAGGAGAGCCGTAAAAACTGTATACATCAGGGAGATGAATGGTCGTACACCACGAGGCAGACCAAGAAGATGGTGGAGAGATAATATCCAGACAGTGACAGACCTGCAAACACTTGGTGTCACCAGCTAGAAATTAATCAAGTAACAGAAAGTGTATTCTTTGGCACTTATAGAAAGACGTAGAAAGATACAAGAACACTAGACAACATAAATATCGAAAGCTATGGTTACCGTGCTGGGAATTGAACCTGTCACCTCTAGATGGCGTGTGCGCCTTGCCATGGATATAGGTGCACTATGAACATGGTCAACTAGGTATCCCCTCCCAAAAAAGGATGTCTTATTGGCCATGTCTATCGAACAGCTTGAAATCCACAACTATGGAATATGGACAGAATTCATTACAAACCATTGAAATGGCACCATAGGTTACATACATTTATATTAACGAAGCATTTGTTGAATAACAATCACAGCAACAATTTACGAACACAGTAGACCCTAATGCTTTGTAAGAATACACAAACATTGAAGAAAGGTATTTAAATGGTAGATTCCGATGTGTATACGTCATTCCTATAAATAGAGGGGGACCTTTGAGGGCGTTAAATAATATTATAAATCAAATAACATAAAGCACTCATAGAAAGAAGTAGAAAGATAGAACACACTAGACAACATAAAAATCGAAAGCTTTATTTACCGTGCCGGGAATTGAGCCTGTTTCCTCCAGACTGCGTGTGTTTATTTATAGGAATAACGTATACACACCAACTAGAAAGAGACGGCCAACCAGAGGGATGAATGGAGATGGGTGATATCTGCAGTAATGAACCTCAAGGGCTCGGAATGCTGAAGAAGAAGAAGAAAAAGCGAAGGCTGTGATTCTTTGGTTTCTGATTGCATATTAGATTTGGTGATAGTGAGTGTTTTGTGTATCCCTCACGTTGAAATTAAAATTTTAAATTCATTTAGTAACAAGTAGATGGATTTATATTAAGGTCAATACACGTTCATGGTTAGCCGATTAACCGAAAAGTACCTCCAAAAAGATGCAAAAATTATTGACAGCCAGAGAGATAAACTATCATGAACACATTTTACAAATGAGAATCATCAGATTTTTAATGTTTACCCAATCCTATAGTGTGGCTCAGAAACTTGGACAATGACCAGGCAGCTAGGAAATCAAATTGAGTGGACATGTAGATATACTGAAGAATAGATAGTATTTCTTGGAAACAAAACACAAATGCAGAGGTTAGGGAGAGACTGCAGATGAAAAGAGACCCAAAAAAAAAGTCAATTGTGGACACATTATAAGATTTAACACTCTGTTTAAAACAGAGGGAAACATCGAAGGCAAGAGGTAGACAATGATACAAGTGAAGAGACAACATCAAGAGGTGGGCGAACAGCATTTAAGAGAATGAACCAGTGATGAAATTCCTTTTTCAAAGGCTTATAAATTGGAACCTTTATTGTGGAGATTGCACCTGATTGATTGATTGATTAAAAAATATTGAAGCATCACACATGCAGTGTTATAGACCAATGATGAGAATACTCGGGACAGATAAAAAATGTAATTAAGATGTCTTGAAAGAAACTTACTCATGAAGAGAACTGATTGCCTATATCAAAAGGAGACAATCTGCATTCTTTGGTCACATTCTGAGAAAGAAAACATTGTGATGGTGGAAAAGTTTCAGGGGCCCCACTGCCTACCCAAAAGCATGTCGTAAAAGTCGACTAATTGGGAGCTTCCTTCGAAGTCAGAGTGCATCTGCCTAAGAGGCAAGTGACCAACAGTCTGCACACAAATGAGTCAAATCTGTCAAACAGATGCACACCCAACACTCAGGTTCTGAAACAAGACTGCAGTCCAGAAGTGGACAAACAACCAGAATTTTCTGCCAAAGTTTACAGCCGGTGAACACGAAGAAGAGGAAGATTGAAAGTACAGGAGACAGAAAGCCATGGAGAGACATGACTATCAATACGAGGTGGATGAATTGCATGTGGGTTCATAGAAAAAGCGGACGTCGCTTAGTATAACAAATCTTGACATATGATATCACAACATCTAGGTTGAGAATGGAGGTGGAGGCAGTCAGTGCTGCCCTCCGCTGGTTTGAAAATCAGCTGTACACACATGCTGTGATTGTAACTGACTAACAGAACATGTTGAAAAAGGTAGGCACAAGCATGCTCCGTGCAGAGTGGCAAGCATCGCTTCAGAGTTCCCAGGTAGTTAGCGTCCTTTGAATATTTTTTCCAGTTATGAAGGTGTTTTGGGAAACAAGTAGGCAGATAGACTAGCCGGTTTTACACCTTTTAGTGGTGAATTGATGTATGACAACCTAGATGTTGTGAGGGCCCTTTTGTAGCAAGTGAACAGTGCAGAGGCACAAATAGATCATTACGCTCTGAGGAGAATGGTGTTGCAAGGAGTTACCAGGGGATCTGGCAAATGCTCAACACTCAGGGGAGAGGCGAGACAGATATACAGTCAGACAATTACTGGTGCTATTAAAATTGGAACTCTTCCTTGTTGCTGAAGATGGAGATGGAACGCTTATGGGAGTGTTTCTAGTGCTGTGTTGTTGATTCCTAATTCAACATTCAACAACATTAGACTTTGCATGGACTGTGTGATGAAGATATTAGGAAACCTGTACAATAAGAAAGCTACCCAAGAAACATCTGACATGTAGTTAGTTAAATTGTAGTGGTAATTTTCACAAAAATATCCTATTCAACCATCAGGGTTATAACTGTAACATAAAGTGTTAATTAACATTGCATAATATATTTTTTCTAGTTTTGTATATTCTATAAAAAAGTTAGTTATGTGCCCCCTTAACATGACCTTGCAGAACCTGACACAGCAGTTTTTGGCTTTTTGTGATTTCACTAAGCAATTTTAAATTTGATGGTTTGCCATTGCTTATTGAACGGTCAGCTTTTGATATCACTGCTAAATCTAACACAAAGTGGTCTGCTGCCCATTCAGCTGCAGCTGGGATCAAACCCGGCACCTCAGAATTATGAAACATGTGCCCAATTTCTAAGCCTCGGATGCTATATCTTTTAACTCTTCCAGTCCCAGTGGGTTTAGCATCAAAGGTCCTAGGGGTAGTAAAGTGAGACGGTAAATTGGCCTATCTTGCATTCATTGGGCTTCTCGTGGGAACAATTTAACCTATAATACGTTCTCTTAAACTGAAAGAGTTTATATGGCAAAATATTTCTCTTGTCTTTCTGTTTATTTCTTTGATAACCATCTTTTCATTCCCAATCTCACAGAAACTACATTTTTTTTTTGTTTCCGTGAAATACAATCTATTTAGTTTATCCATATTTTCAAAGTCTGTGTAAAACTTTATATGTCAGTGGCTACAGTGGCTGTAGAAGCAGATGTGTGTTAGTAAATTTCCCACTGCGAAGTTCTTCTATAAGATCAAGAACACAGATAGTGGAGAGTGAGTTGACTAGGGACGTTAAATAAAAAATCAATATGTTATCGCAAGCTTGAGTATTATTGCTACACTTTTGTTGTTTTGCAAGAGCTTAGCTTGGTTCAGAAAGCAACATATGACATTCAGGTTACTATAAATCTTTCAATAGTGAAGATTTTCAACTTCTTCTTGTTCTTCTTCTTCGATCCTTCTGTCAGAAAACTTATATCAGAACTCCAGTAGCCTTGGTCAAAGCTATCATGCAATCCATATCTTCTTGTCAGCCATACAGCTTTGTCTTCATTGAGGTTGGAACAGACCAGATTGCTTCTCTGTTAGCAGAGTACAGTTGGCAGTGCTGGAGTACATGCTCAGCAGTTTCAGATGCCAGGGACACACATTCTTCTTTACTACACTAAAAGACTTGAATGTGGTGTCATTTGATGATTATATTGTCTTTTCATCTATTCCTTTTTCCTCTTCAGAACATCGCCCTCAGCCAGCTATCTTTTTCCATTTTCTGCAGCTTTCCAATTCTTTACATATCATTCTACTATCTCTAATTTACTTTTATGTGTGGTTTCATGATTCTCTTTAATTCATTTGCCATGTGGATCCCAGTGAAAGAAAATTATAGATATACTCTTGTGATATCAAAAATAGAATTGACTGCAGTCAATCTGATATCAAGAAGCAACGTAAGACTGTACACACTGTGATAGAGCGTTTTTTTGTACAAGTCTTTCTTCTGGGCATTTACTGGCTGTAAACTCCGGTGGAAAGTTATGGTTATTTGTCCGCTTCTGGACTTGAGTCTTCTTCCAGAACTTGAGTTTTGCATTCACATCCGTTTTTTTCAAATCTGGATTATTTGTTTGCAGACTTTTGGTTCCTTGCCTCTCAGGTCATCATCAGTCTGTTCTCGTTATGCCTAGTGGCACATGAGGCTTCAGAGAGGACTTTCCATGCTTTCCTGTCCTGTGCAATCTTCAGTGCAGTTTTCCATGTCAAAGATGCCGCACTCAGGTCACTTTCCATCGTTCATCTCCATGTTGTTTTTGGGCGCCCCTATTTTCTCTTTCCCTCTGGTGTCCATGTGAGAGCTGTTTTGGCAGGTATATCAGAAGTCATTCTCATAACGTGGCCAAGCCATTTCCATCTTCTTTTGGTAATCATACTGTCTAAAGTTTCTTGGTTTGTGGCTTGAAGTAGTTTAGTGTTTTAAGATTGTATCTTTGCCTCTCAGGTACCAGGTACCAGCTTCAGAGAAACTCCCCTAATTATTTGGCTTCTACGACATTGTTGTTGGAGAAAAGGGGGGGTGGGGGGAATGTTCTGTTTTCATCCAGAAATGGAGTCCCAGAACTCACATGGGAATTCTAGTCATCTTTATCCTCATCCAGTGCTTTGCTGACTGGCATTGGTGATCATGCCTCTCCTCAATTTGCAGTCCACAACTGGGTGTATCACTTTGTATGTTGACACTTGTCCATACCATGACAAAAGGCTGTAAAGAATCTTCTCCCATTGTCTTCCTCTGTCTCTCTTTCCAAAAAATCTTTCTTATAGTCACAACATGTTCCATTTTGCCTCTTCTAGCTATACTATAGTGATATTAAAAATAAAAGTTACTGCGGTCAAGCTGATATCAAGAAGCAACTTCAAACACTACACACTGTGATAACAGTTTATAAAGACTGATCAGAATGTTGTTTTTGTGCGGGGCTACCTTTCCCTCTGTTGAGCAAACTAGTCATAATTTGTATTGTGTTCAGTTACTTATAGTTTTACTATTGTCTAGTTTTATTAATATGGTCCTATTCACTGCCATAATCTTTTCATAAATTTTTTCTAGCAGCTATTATGTCAGAGTTAATATCAGGATTTGAGGGCAGTTAGGCTTAGCTTTTCGAGGGGGCTTAGACATTTCAGAGGGCTTAGTCATTTGAGGGTTTGCCTCTGTTTCACAAGATATGTGGTTAGTTCCATGCTTAGAGCTTGGAACCTTTACAAAAACCTCTTGTTACAGTAGTATCATACTTCCCTACTACACTTACCTAGCCTTCCCAGATACAAAGTGAAATTAAGATTTCTTGAAAGAACCTAACTCACAAAGAGAAATGATTGCTTACATTAGAAGTGGACAATTCTTTAGACATAATATGAGAAAAAAAGTTTGTAAAGGAAATTCATTTGTCATGACTTTTGGAATTAATTTTTTTAAATAGAGTTCGAGGAGAAGAGAGACAGAGTGATTCCAAGAGACAACACACAGGACAGTTTGACATTGGGTCATTATGAAGACCTGTATAAGAAATGCTTGACAGTACAAAAGACCTGTCTATTGGCAGACATAGTTACTGACACTACTGGTGGTCGACTGTAGGAAGAACCTCTCACTGTCGTCATTATCAGTGGAAATGCTCACTTTTATTGTCTTTCATTTTACTGAGCTACACAACTACATTTTTTATTATTTATTTTTTTCATATCAGCTTTTCACAGTCACATTGATACCATTCTGATCTTGAACAATGTCAGTCTTTTGTCTTTTTCTTCATTCATAGGTTCCTAAGATTTTTATTTCTCTTACAGTCTAACTGAGCAAACTAGTTTTCCTTTAGTGACTGTGCAGTGGTGTGTGAATGATGTCTGTATGTTGCCACAGGAAGAGCCATGTTCTTAACTATATATAATAGTTATTGAAGTATCCTGAGTAATCAGAGTTGAATTTTTACTATAGTTTAATATCAATGTTCCATTATGTGTAGATATAAGTAACAACTGGTATCATTCACAGGTCTGTGCAGATGTGAATAACAAATGTTATCATTCTCAGATCTTTGTAGATGTGATTAACAAATGTTATCATTCACATATCTGTGCAGATATGACTAACAAATATTATCATTCTCAGGTCTGTGCAGATGCGTCTCTACTCACTCAACAAAAGGCAGTTTGTGTTGGTGTTTGTGACATTCTTTGTCTGCTTTCTGGTCTGCGTACTTGTGGGCATTGCAGGTATAATTTATTTTTGTCAATTCACTATGTGTATTGTTATTACTGCATTGCTTATGGAAGTGCAAATGCCTTTAAAAATTGCCCTGTTGTCTGTGTTCTAATTATGTTTTAATCAGGAAACTAAAGTATTATTAATTAAAATATATAAAATCTAGGTATGTGTGTTTTTGAGTGCGTGCATGCATTCATGTCTTTGGATTGTGACTTGTGATACAGACTTTATGCACTCTGCTGAAATTGTCCCTACCTGGTCCAGAAGGGTCCTTGAATGGCCCAGATCTATAGAGATATTGGGCAAAAGCTCCATTGATAATACAGAATGAAGCCATGCAAGTAATTCTGGAATGTACAAGAGATACACCAGTAGTATGTGTGTGATATATACTTGAACTGCTGAATATTGCAGTTTGGCTAAAATTCCTGCAAGTGAGGTCCTACCTCAGAGTATAAGCAGACAAGAAACACCTCTTGCATAAAGCTCTAGATATAGCTAAGAGCCACAGACTAAAAAAAAATAGCAAAGTCTTGGATTGCACAGGCAGAAGACACAATTATGTCTGTGTGCATGCTTGAAAATATTAGGTGATGAGATGAGTGAATCAAAGTGGCTGAGCAACAAGCATACCTTTGTAGGGTTATAATCACACTGAGTCGGGAGTGCAGGGACTGGCCAGCAGGTGCTGAGGAATCAGAAATTAAACAACTGGTTCATGACCATTCTCACCCAGGTGATGTGTTTATCTATACCGATGGCTCTGTGTTGACAGGCAGAAGAAGTGCATGGGGGTTCTTAGCAGAAGCTAATGAATGACCCTTAGCGAAACAAAGCCTGCCATATGATATCACAACATCTAGTTTGAGAATGGAGGTAGAGGCAGTTGCTGCAGCCTTCTATTGGCTTGAGAATCAGCTACATTGTTGTGATTGTAACTGAGTCACAAAACATGCTGAGAAAGGTGGGGACAGGTATGCTTCATTCAGATTGACTCACATCGCTTCAGAAGTAAGGGTAGTTAGCATCCTTTGGATATTTTCTTCAGGGCATGCAGGTGTGTTAACAAACAGAGGGACAGACTTGCTGCCTCTGCATCACTTGGTAGTAAACTTTTTCACAACAAGCTAGACGTGGTCAAGTCTTTTTGGCAGGTAATGAACAGTGCCGAGGGGCACTTAGATTATCATGTTGTGAAAAGAATGGTTTAACAGGCAGTGACAAGGGGATCTGGCTGACACTCCACATTAAGAGGAAAGGCAAGGTGCACTAACAATCACACTGTTATTGGTACCATTAGAGTTGGAACACTTTGCTGGCTGCTGAAGATGGGGACAGATCACTTATGGGAATGTCCTGAGTGCTAGGTGTCGGTTCTTACAACTCAACTCAACAAAATTGTTTTCCGTTGTGACTGCATGTCAGTCCACCAGGTGACTCAGAGGGATCCACGAGACAACAAGGAGAGAGAACTGACCCCCGCCTGCTAAACAGACTCTCAGAAAACAATCAAATTGTTCTCCAGTGGATCCCAGCTCATTGTGTCATATCAGGAAATGAGTTAGCAGACTTGCAAAAAAAAAAAAAAGGAACAAAGGAGAAACAACACACCCATCCATTGTCATTAACAGAAATCAGAACACTTATCAAGGGAAAATACAAGGTATTGTGGAGAGATCAAACTAACTGCAAACACCCACAAGACTCCATCAGCAGACTCAACAGAAAGCAACATACAACAATTATCCGTCTACGAACAGGACACTGCAGGCACAACTACCACATGCATAAAATAAAGATTGTACAGTCCCCACAGTGTTTCTGTCAAACAGGACCACAAACACCTGCAGACCTGCCCACTCTACCTACCACTTCGAAAAGACACCTGGCCTCAAGGGCAAAGTGTGCAGAGCAAGCATTGGGGAACTATGAAGGACCTGCTGCTGACATGCGAGCTCATAGAGGTAACCCACCTGATGGTCTGATCTGAGTATAATAAACCAATCACACGGAAGAAGAAGAATAATAAAACTCAGCTCAATTCTCAGTGATGTCTTTGTTTAACCATTATTGCTTGTTTATTTTTCTGCTGTTTATTACAGTATAAATTGATGTTTCCCACCAGGTCCACATATAATAGATTCAGATACCCTGAATGGAACTTTGAGTTACAAAGAACCTCATAATAAACAGGTCTGTATTGTGGTATATTTTATTTAGCTAGCATTGACATATCATTTCAGAATGTATTTATATACACTGCTTCTCATTTCTAGCTATCTAAATAACAAATTTGTATATTATTGATGATTATTGGTTTGCAGATGGGACTACGTAGTCTGTTCCTTTCTTCCTGTACATTTGACCCTGAAAGGGTGGTTGGCATATTGTGATGTAGGTTTGTCTGTGATATCTGATTTAAACAGACTCCTATTAGTCACCTGGTTAGAGTACATGTGTGTGTGTGTCTGGGCGTGGATGAGCGTATGGTGTGCTTATGTATGTATGAGTGCATTAAGGGGATTGTGCACGTGTGTATGAGTTTAAGAACATGCATAAATATGGGTACATGTATGTGTCTGTATGAGCATGAGTGCATGTTTGAATTCATATGAGGATGTATATATGAGTGATTATTTATGGATGTGCTGGTGTCTGTATGTGCATATAACAGTGTATGTGTATAATTGGAGCATGTATAATTGTGTATGCAAGATGCTTGTATGCATTTTTTCATTATGTATATTTTTTTATGAACATAATATGCGTTGTTGATAACATGCAATTGTGGCCTGAAAGATAAGTGCTTGGAAGGGTCGAATGTAAGGCGGGCCTGCGTGCCCAGTTTGTAACCCCATGAAAATAAAGTTTATTCCCCTTTCACAACCTGCTTATTTAGAGCAGTGGCTCTCTCCCCACCCCCCACACCTCCCCTCCCCACAGAGGGCCTCGGATGTCAACATAGTCACATGGTCTGTAACTCCTCAGTCTCCCTCAGCACATTGTATTTCAGTTCTAGGCATCTCACTATAGATTTATTAATCTTGACCTTTGGGTGTGTATGAGCAGGCTGATAGCTTAGCTGTTGCTACTCATCTGAGCTGTGAGCTATTTTGTGTTAGAGCAGACCTGGTGAAGACTCTCTGGGATCAAATGAACAGTGCAAGGAAATCGACAGCATCTGTATCTGGAAAGACTGATTCAGCTGGCAGGTAGCAGATTTTCTGCCCTCATTGGAAAAGATAGGTGGACTTTTAATCAGGTTGCTTCCTGTGTGGGTTCCAGAGTACCCTATCACAGGGAAAACAAGAATAGACCCACTGTCTACCCAAAAGAATGTCGTAAGAGTCGACTAATTGGGAGCTTCTTTCAAAGTCTGAGTGCCTCTACCTGAGAGGCAAGGAACCAGCAGTCTGCATACAAATGAGTCAGATCTGTAAAACGGATGCAAACGCAACACTCAGGTTCTGGAACAGGACTGCAGTCCAGAAGTAGATGAACAACCAGAACTTTCTGCCAGAGTTTAAAGCTTGTGAACGCGAAGAAAAAGAAGAATCAGGTTGTAACTGGCATTTCATATATGGGAACCTCAGCTACTGAAGAGGAGACAAATCACATAAGGAAATGTTCTGAGTGCAATGATGTTGATTCTTGAATATACTTTCCTAGTTTCCCATGGTTCAGTCTTGTATTATATTAATCTGTCGTCAAGGTGTTCTTCTTAATTCACTCTATCTCATGTGTATTATTCTTCTTCTTCTTCTTTCGTTCGCATGAAATAAATTGTCTATATCTGCAAAGCTGTCTCTAGTATGAATTTCACTGTCTTTTGTAATTCACTAAGCGGCCCGTAAAGTTTGACTTCCACAAGTGTCTCTTTTGGCCAAAGGTTTTGCCTGAAAGCGTTGAATCTGGGACAGTCTTGAAGGATGTGATCTGTTGTTTCAGGTGCCAGTCCACAAGTACACATGGCTGATTGGCCAATCTTAAATTTGTTGTACATGTGGGAGCGAAGTCGATTGTGCCCTGTTCTAAGGCGAAGGATAATGACTTGCTTTGGTCTGTCCATAATATGGTAATCATCTTGTGCCAGTTTCGGTGGCATTCTGATTGATTTGATCATTCTCTTCTTCTGTTGATAAGAGACTGGTATGTTAGGTTGTTCTTCAGTTGCACCTTCCTTAGCTAGTTTATCAGCTTTTTTGTTTCCGGGAACTCCACAGTGGGAAGGTATCCACTGCATTACTAATTTACAGCGGTTGCCTAGTTCGGATAATAGTGTCCGTATGCTTGGTAATTTTCCAGACTGGAGTGACTGAAGTACTGCTTTTGCATCTGTCAGGAATACCACTGGTTGTGAAAAATACCCTGTATTTAGAAGTTTCTCTGCCGCTATCTTGATGGCTTGAACTTCTGCATCATAGTTGTGACAGTGCTTTCCCGTTGGTAATTTGGCTGTATCCCTGGTATTATTACGTTACTCAATGTACACTCCCGCACCTCCGTTTCTGACTGCGCTTTCTGCTGACCCATCTGTGTAAACACGGACCCAAAGGTTCTGCGGGTATTCATCATCAAGTTGACTGAGGGTGGCTGTTTTGCGCTGCACACTGTTTTGTTCTTCCTTGTCAAATACCCCTTTCACTTCAGTCTTGATGTGTATTGGAAACTTATACTCCTCTCTCCAGGGGGTCCGTTCTGAGACAGCATTTAAGGATCTATCAGTTGCAGGTAAATCAGTTATTTGTCTGCCGAGCCGTTTGGCCTGGTGGATAAAACTACTTCTCTTTAGTCGTCCCAAAGCTAAATTTTGGAATCTTTCATTTATAGGGTGACTGGGCATACTAAGAAACTTTCTGCTTGTAAAAGCATCTTGGTGTCTCTGCGTTCACTCATGCTTGGGTCATCCCCATTTTCTCCATCACAGCTATAGGTGTTGATTTTTCATACTGCCTGTGGTAACTCTGAGTGCTTGATTTTGCACTTTGTCTAATTCTTGCAATGTGGTTTTTGATGCCGAACTCCATGCTGTTGATCCGTATTCAAGATGTGGTCGAACACTTTGTTGGTAAACTTTTCTAAGTATTTTCCCGCTAGCACCCCATGTGGTTCCACTTAGTTTTCTCAGAATGGCTACCCTCCTTCTGGCTTTGGTTGCTGCCTTGTTGATGTGTTTTCTCCATGTTAATCTAATGTGTATTATGTTAGCTGTATCCATTCTGGGGTCCCATTTTGGGGGAACAAGAATCGACCCACTGCCCCCCCCCCCCCCCCCCCCCCCCCCCAACAAGCATGTTGTAAAAGTCGACTAATTAGAGGTGTTTAATTCAAAGTCAGAGTGCATCTGCTTGAGAGGCGAGGAGTCAACAGTCTGCTTACATATAAGCCAGATCTGAGGTGCACGCAAAAGTTAACTTCTAGGACAAGACTAAAGTCCAGAAGTGAACGAGCAGCTAGAATTTTCCCCTGGATTTTACAGCCAGTAAATAAGAATAAGTAGGATTTATGTATTTTGTTAACTTGTTTGTTACTCTCCAGTACTAGAGCATTGGGATAGAGAAGGCTGAAGTTAAAAGAGCCTGGACTTAAAGAGTTGAAGTGAAAAATGGATGTTAACTATTCATGTTTTTCACTTTATTTGTAAATCATTCTCTCCCCCCCCCCCCCCCCCCCCCCCCCAAAAAAAAAGCATCTGTTAGCAGAGTTATATTCAACTTGAACTAGTAAAATGCAGTCTCCCATTTAGATGTTTTAGGTAATTTGTAAATTAAAAAAAAACACCCAACTAATTATAACAAAACAAATGACTCTCTCAGTCATGTAAGATCATAGCTGACATACAGATCAGTCAGTAATTTTGATAAGAAAATCATAGATATTCTACATCTAAAGGGACCAATACATTGTAGGAAATACATGTTGTAAACTCATGTAAATGTGTGTAAATGTCAGATGTATAAACATACATAAACATGTTGACTGTTACACATGCATAGTATTCAACCACACATGGCACAGTGTGGTGCTTAAAATAAATAATATTTATCTATTTTATAAAGGTAAAAACAAATATTTATATAGCATTGGTTGACTTTAAGTGCTTCCACAACCCATTCATAGTCACTATCTTCAGTACATGACTGCATAATTTTGTATTAATGTCTGACATCGTCATCGTCCTATTGCTCTGTTGTATGTCACATAGGGCTCAAATTTATTCTTCTATTACTTACATTCTATTCTGTACAGTTGTTTTTTTTTTTGCACTTTTCCGTAGCATATTGTTTTTTACTGGGTGGGGGAGCTGACCCCATGCTCAACCCTCCTCCTTTCTCTTCCAGGCTTGGGACCAGCAACACCAGAGATATTAATTGCTGTGCTACCTAAAATTATTTTACTTACTGTATGCTTTATAAGTATATAAAGTTAGTTACGTATCCTTTACAGGACATTTCAGAACAAACCCCAGCATTTTGTGGCTGTTGTGGTTTATCTTGAACAAATTTTTATGTTCAGTAGTTTGCCTCAGCTCTCCGTACCACTGTTGAAACCAACTTAGGGCGTTCTGCTTCCAATTCGCCTGCAGCTGGGATCAAAGCCAACACCCCGGCATTACGAAATGCGTTTGCAGCGTCTAAGCCATAGACGCCGGCATACGTACATACATACCCTTGAAAATATATTAGTAAATATTATTATCTTGTCTTATAGACTGGTCCGTTTATCCTGAGGTCACCCCCAATGTCAACATTTCACCAGCAACTATGGCTTACTGCTCGGGTCAGCATTTCCAACAGTAGAGGTGAGCGTAGAAGTTTATTATTTTATGTTGTAATCGGGTCTACGTGGTGAAGGGATTAAATCACTTGTTTAGCGCTCTAACATGTCAGGAAATTTTGATTCAGTTCACGAGTGAAATACAACTTTTACAGAGATCTTTAGGGATCATGCTGGAGCTACAGTGTTCATGCTTGTGTGACGCTCTTGGCAGGCAGCTAGCCATTCTCAGGAAAGACCGAGTTTTATGCGATAATCCAGTGCAGTAAAGAGGGTCCTCTCGATTTTAGCAGTTAGTTTTTGGTGAGCTCTGCAGGCTTGTGTGTGTTTATGTTTATCAGAAATATTCTTTTTAGAAAGATGTAATTGAGGATCATCGCATCAGATCTATAAAGAATCCAAGCTACCACCTGAATCATACTTACCAGGTGTGGATTTTCTGCCTATTCTGCTGCACTATCCACTTGCTCCTTGAAAGGGAAATGTTACGAAGCACAGCTTAGACAGGATATTGGTCAGTCAAAATATTTATTGTCTCGCTCACTGGCAGTAAACTCCAGCAGAAAGTTCTGGTTGTTCGCCCACTTCTGGACTTTAGTCTTGTTCCAATACTTGAGTTTTGCATGCACATCTGCTTTACAGATGTGGCTTATTTATATGCAGACTGTTGATTCCTCACCTCTCAGGCAGATGCACTACAACTGTGAAGGAAACACCCCTACAGGTTTTTGTGTGTGTACATGTTTGTTAGGGGTGCAGCAGGTCTTTTCTTGTTTATCCCCACAATGGTACCCCAGCACACACCCAGAGAAATCAAAATCAGGTGTGTCATTTACTTATTAAAATAACTCCTTCAGCTTCATGCAGCTTACTGCATGTTCACTGATGTGTTTGGTATTTGATTTAAAAACATCCCTTTGGGACCACGTTAGCAATGCAGAGGCAAAAATAGATTGTCACGGTCTGAAGAGAATAGTGCAGTGAGGGGTGACCAGGGGATCTGGCTGATGCTTAGCACTCGGGAGGAGCCAGACAGACATACAATCAAACTGTTACTGGTACCATCAGAATTGGAACTCTGTGAGGAACGGAGTGCTTATGACGATGTCTTGAGCTCCGTGGTGTCAGTTATTTAACTTTTAACTTTATGTTTGGTACAGTAAAATTAAATTAAAAGACCTGTTTGCTGTCATTGGCACAGCAGGCACATGGTGTTAAACTGGTTGGAGGTTGTTGACATATTGTTGTATACTCAGTGATTCAATGAGTATGATCCGGAGGGTTCAGGCAGGTTCAGTGCGAAGACAATGGCTTGAATCATTACAGAAGTCCACTGTGCGTGGAGTCACCTTTATTTTTGTTCCGGGACACGCAGGCGTCGATGGAAATGAAAGAGCTGACAGGTTGGCTGGATCCGCTATCACTACCGACGGTCAGCCTATGGATCATGCTGATATTATCAATGCCCTCAGAGAAATGGGAAGGATAGAGGACTTTGGTGGCAGTGAATCCACATCACTCGCCAGAATGGCAGACTTGGGAATTAAGATCGGTACAGCAAAAAGCGAGACGCACACCAGACACTCAGAAGACTTGTTAATCAACATAGAACTGGTACTATTAGCCATCGGACATTGGGGTTCATACTGAGGGGAGGATCTGAGCACCTATGGACATGTCCGGAGTGCAATGAGGATAACCCAACTAACTAACTAACTAACTAACTAACTAACAAGGCTCATCTATCCTTGGTATTTTAACTTTGTCTATCCCATGTTTGTTTTATTTTTGTACATTACATCTGAAAGATTGTTACTCATAAGTATGAAAATGGTAGGATAGAATGTGATGAAGTAACAACAGCCTGTGACAGTGTTAAGAGTTAATCATGAACTACAAAATTTGTTCAAATTTTCCAAATGTATTTATGAATATGTCGGCGTCTGTGGCTTAGGTGTTGCGAATGCACTTCGTAATGCCGGGGTGCCGAGTTCGATCCCAGCTGCGGTCCTTGCCTTGGTTTCGACAGTGGTATCAAGAAGCCACCTGTCTAGAAAGCAATGGCAAACTACTGGACGTAAATTAGCCTTAAAAAACCACAACAGCCAAACAATGCTGGGGTTGATTCTGCAAAGTGTAAAAGGATACGCAACAAATTTTTTTTTGTTGTTGTGATTCATGAATTTAATATATGAGTATCTTGACCTGCTGTGGTGAAGCAGGGTTTTTGTTTTTTTTGTTGTTGAAATTTGCCTCTCCAGGATTGTAGGCTGTAGGATTACCATCTGGCAGATGAGAATCAAACAAGTGCAATTCCTGGAAACTCTGTTCAACCCTATAGTCATAAAGCAGTTTTATTGAGGTACCACAGAATGGTTATGGGAGGTCTCTGTGGCGAAGTGGTCAGGCCGTTTGCCTCACACTCTGAAGGTTATAGGCTCAGTTCACGGTGGCGCCGTTCAGTTCAGAGTGCAGTTTTATTCATAGAGATTCCTGGGGATTCTCACCTGAGCTACATAGGTCATGCTCTGTGCAACAGAGAGAGACTGAGCCATATGGGATAAAACTCACTGTACTGAAGTCGATCCTCTCAACTTTACCTATACAAAATGGTTACTAAGGAAACTAGTTCAGTGTGGGTGGGGTTCGTGTAGGTCACTTGCAGAATGTTCTTTTTATCATGGCATGCCATGATGTCACTCAGTCCCCTGTTAACTTTCCTGCCTCGTAAATCTTTATAACCATCATGTCCTTAATGTCTAGTGTCAACCGTCATGCTGATCGACCTCTGCCTCTTCCTCCAGGAACTATGCCCTCCTTTACTGTTCTCTCCAACTCTTTCAATCCTGGGGGTTCTCGAGAGCCGGCCGTCCAGCAATAGCAAACTACTGGACATGACTTTGCCTAGAAAACCACAACAGCCAAAAAATGCTGGGGTTGGTTCTGCAACATCCTGTACAAGACACACAGCTAACTTTTAACCCCTTGATCTAAAGATTCTAAAGAATTTCAGTTTAAAAAAAAATTTACCATTCACTACCAGAATAATTTGTTTTTTAAACATGCTTTATATTTTCTTAAAACCATTTACAGGTTCCAGATTTGAGCAAGAATTTAAGATGGGCATAATGATACGAGGAGCAAATGGTGATACCCAAGGTTTAGAGGAATCCACAACAAACCCAAGTCTTAGTACAGAAATGCATAACAGGACACGAAGACTGAAGTGCACTGGGGTAAATTTGCACAGTACTGCATTGTTTTGAAACACAGAGATACTGTGTGAGTGTGTGGCTGCAAGCAACAAAACATCTGTCTTGTGGAAGATTTTACTAACACTGGCGTCCAGACTTCCTCTTAGCAGCCCTAGCAGCCACTCTGTTAGAGTTTTACTTCCTCTTAGCAGCCCTAGCAGCCACTCTGTTAGAGTTTTACTACTTTTTACATTCTCTGTGGAATATAGAAACTTTTTTCTTTATTTTCTTAACTGTAGTATTGTGTGTATTATGTGCTCATGTTGCTTATTGAACTTTAATTTGTATTCTTTATCTACATTTATTTTTTTTCTGTCAGCGCAACTTGATTCACGAGCACCATTCTTCTTCTTTTTCTTTAGCGTTCTGAGCCCTTGAGGTTTAATGCTGCAGGTATCACCCACCTCCACTCATCTCTCTGGACGGCCTCCTTCTCTTTCCAGTTGGTGACACCAAGTGTTTGTAGGACTGTCTGGACATTATCTCTCCATCGTCTTCTTGGTCGGCCTCGTCTGCGACCATTCAGCTCCCTTGTGTATACAGTTTTTTTACCTCTCTGTCATCAGACATTTTATCAATATGCCTTGGCCGTTTCAGCCTAGTAGCTCTCATGATCCCAATGATTTAAGCAGATTATGAATTCCGTTGTTACTTCTTACTCTCCATTCCCCGCTGTTTGCATCTTTGATAGATCCAAAGATTTGTCATAACACTCAAAAATGTGTAAAATGTTTTTAAAAATGTGTAATATGGCTTTATCTCTTTTAGTTGTGCTCCAAGTTTCAGAGCCATATAAAAGCTCATTTTCTCCAACGATATCAATTTAGTCTGCATAATTGAGTATTCTTGTAGTTTCTCTTAGAGTAAGTACACTCTTGTTTCAATTTCCTTATAATTTTCTCCAGGGCCAATTTGAAAAGAAGTGGGGACTGAGCATCACCTCGCTTTAAACCAGGTGTTATTTGAAAAGGATCTGACTTTCTGCCTTGATATGTTACTGTATTATAAGTGTCTTCCATACATATTTTGGTCATGGTGATTAACTTCTTTGGTATTCCAAAGTCCTTCCATAGCATTCTGTTTCTATGTACTATCATATACTTTTTATTTTCATGTTCTCCTGCATTTACGTTCATTCTATTTCTCTATGTGTGCATTTTAAAACAAAGTTTATATCTATAGCGGTGGTGTTTCATGTTTTCATTTTATAGATCACTCCTGGCTTCCTTATTTTTTGGTAACAGTGTTTTGACTATTTTATTGTAACTTTTAGTAAACTATTAGGTGCGAAAAAACACACCAGTATATCATAATTTTCAGTTTATAAGAAACCCCATATTTTTTAGCCCAGAGTAGAAAAATAAATATTTTGCACACATTCTGTGTAAAAGGACATATTGGCCAACATATCGTCTTATACACAGAAAGAAGACAATAAAATGATGTATAACATCAGAGGAACTGGAAACAAAACATGCATGAGTGCATTTGAAAACACAAGATAGAAGTTGTGGGAGACTCATTACAGCTAACCTTCAGCGTGGAGATTCTCCATGCTGGTTTGGAGGCCTCACTTTTGGGGGAACAAAATAGGTTCACTGCTCCATAAAAAGTATGCCGTAAAAAGTGGCTAATTAAGGCTTTACTGAAATCAAATATGTTGAAGGGTGCAGACATCACAGCCTAGCTGTAAACCACACATCAACATGCAAATCACCCTGATAAGTAATTATATAGTAGAAAAAGTGGGGAGAAGGCTCAATGATAATATTAGCTGCTTGTGTATTTTTGTAATGTTTTTTTTTTTTTGATTTGCATCCTTTTACATGATTTTCAGTACATTTTACTCTACTGTAAAATAGCTGTTTATTGCTTTGCCACTTTATCTAGAATCTCTGTGCACATACTCTGATTAACTCTTTCGCTATTGGAAGGTGTCACTAGAGTTGCCTAAGAAAGAAAACAATTCTTCCTGCATTACATTTAAAGTGGCAACATACGCAGTGATAATTGCAAGTGGGGAAGCCAGATTTCTTTAGTATCTTGTGACTGAATGTTGTAATTAAGAAAATGCAGTATGCTGTGGAGTGCACTCAGTGGATAGAGTCACCCACACACCATGTGTTGCTTGGGATCAAAAGAGTTAAATTGCCCATACTAGAGGATTGATGTCAGTAATATTTGTCATATTCAGACTGAATCTGTTCTATTTAGATCCCTCCCCCCCCCCCCTCCCCGGGTATATATTATTTCAAAAAATTTAGTTATTTTTTTTAAGCAGTATGTTTCTTTCTTTCTTGAATATCTACCAAAAACTACATCGGCTGTGCGCTCGGAATGGATAAGACCAGACTTCCTAGTCAAGCCCTCAAATGGACACCAGACGGAATAAGAAAACGGAGAACACAAAAAGAGACCTTACGTAGAACCATCATCAAAAAAGGCTCAACCATGGGCCTAATGAACATCCAAGACCTAAAACAGGTGGCCACGAACCTCCAGCCATGGAGAGCTATGACCTGTGCCCTAGGCTCAAGAGGAAAGACTAACTAACTGATTCATTTGTAAGATCAAATAGATCATGGCCTCTTATTACTCTGAATCTTTGTCTGTGTGTTTGCAGGAAAATTGTGATGAGCTGATAGTGATGCACCTGGGATTTTTAGACTATGCTTATTACTACATCACAGTGGCATTCCATGACTTGGATAGTGAGAAGCTGGAGATAAAGGATGTCATGTTTACGGTAATCAGTTTGTATTTAATTCAAACTGACCTAAATTTCAGAGATGACACCTTAAGATGAAAATTATGAAATTATCATCACACAGTTATGACTTTCCTAGGAACTAAATATACACACAATGTATATATGTTCAGATGTTTTGCCAGATTCTTTTTTTAGTATTTTGTGAAAAGGGCAAGAAGTTGAAACTATATTACGGATGTTATGTTATCACAGTCGACATTAGTGCACATTGAGCATTTCCTATGTGTGCTCAGTGCTTTGGTGTAGTAGCCACTGTGCTGATTGTTGCCATGAGGAGCTGGTTATAATGTCTCCTCTCTTGGCCTCAAAGGAGGCATAGACATGCTTCACCATTCTTTACTCCCAAGTCACTGGCAGTTTCTGCATCACTTGGTGGTGAGTTGACGTCTGACAAGATAGATATTCTGAGGGCCCTTTGAGAGCGAGTGGACAGTGCAGACGCACAAATAGATCATTATGGTCTGAGGAGAATGGCCCTGTAGAGAGTTACCAGGTGATCTGGCCAACACTCAAAGGAAGGACCAGGCGTATATAAAATCAGACAGTTACTGGTACCATCGGAATTGGAACTTTTCACTTGTTGCTGAAAATTGGGACAGAGCGCTTATGGGGGTGTCCCGAGTGCTGTGATGTCAATTCTTAGTTCAACTTTCAACATTGTACTCCCATATCACACAATCGTGTTAGTGTCAAAGACTCATCAGTATCAACTAACCTAGTCCGTACAAAATTGATGATATCTGCTGTGAACATGATTTTCCCCCACATGCATTGGTGCATTGCTTGCTAGTTTGTCTGCTCATTCATTACCTTTCATGCGAGACTGGCCAAGTGTATCGATCCAGGTGAGGGAGGTTAACTTGATTTCCAGACGCTTTCTAAGCATTCATAGCATATACTACTTGTTGCGATTTTGTGAAGCACGTTTGTGGAGTATGATATGATTAAGGATATTATTAATGATTATTCTGACTAGGATTCAAACCTACCACCTTTAAATGGAGGCTATAGAACTAATGCTTCAAAAACTGGTATAGCTAGTATTGGGGTCAGAGTACACTTTTACCTATAGTGACAAGCTGTTACTCTCTGGACGCGACAGATTCAAATCCTAGTATGGTCACTATGACTTATTTTTTTTAAATGTTGTCTAATGCTTGCTCTCATCTCTGTTTCCTTCTTCTACTTTTGTGGGTGCCAGTCAGTATTCAGAGTTATAATAATGTGGACATATTTTGCTGTATCTCGTCAGATTTGTTACTACAGAGTTACATCAACATAAAATTAAGCACACAAAAACTGAATAAGTCCAAGTGAAATGTAGTCTCTTTCAAAGCATCCTGGTTTGTCTAATCATCGGAAGTTTACCATAGTCACGTGACTTACCAGGGTAACTTCAAATTTACCACAAATTCTGCTTTTAAAGGAGGGGGTTTTGATTTTAATTGTTAAAGTCTAATCCATTATCAGCAGAGAAACGAAAACATGGAAACTTGAGAATTCTTTGTTACGCTGTTAATTGGCCTCTGGAGTTTCTCGGAATTCGATATTTCTTAAATATATGGATTAAGTATAGTTATACAGCAAGAGCTTTATGTTGCAATTTATGCTTCTGACATAAAATTTAAATCTTCTTCTTTTTCTCATAGTCCATGCCAAGTGGTGTTGGTAGTCATGTCTATCCACACAGGTTTTGTCTATTGTACTTTTGGTTGGTTCCCAAACAGATTGTCTTCCATATCGTTATGTCAGACTGTCGAGCATCTTCTTTCTTGGTCTTCCACCATCATGATGCACTCCAGTTTTCACCTTCTCATTACATTAAAAAAAATTAGTAAATTGTCTCCTTCTAATATCAGCAGTTTCTTTTAAGACATTGCAATCACAGCAGAAAATAGATTGTATATTAAATTAATGATTGCAGCTTATATTGCCTTTCATGAAGTTCACCATTTCTGTTGTGGTCTTCAAATCTAGTATTACCTTAACATTAATCTTTTGTCACTGCTTTTCTGCATTAATGCATTTCTGATGATGTTTTGAAAATTGTTTCCAATTAGTTCAAGAGCTACAACCCATCATTCACCCAGATTGAGATTTGGATTCGCTTTGTCTTTCTTGTGCTGACATTCTTGACAACTGTGAGTATTTGTGGTTCAGAAGAAATCTAAATCTTGTTTTTCCCAGCTCATATTAATTCTTTCACTCCAGTTACCTAGACAAAAAAGAGTATAACCAATATTTCAGAAATACGTCCCCCCCCCCCCCCCCCCCCCCAAGAAAATCCTTTAAAAATAAAATATTTTACACAGGTCACCCAGAAAGAAAAAATATTTACAGTTGCGTTTATACACCAAAACCCGAGATGGCTAACCGGGTCAACAGTAGCCCACAGAAATCATATGTGTGGGCTAAATGGCGCAGATGTTGCAGCCATGCTGTAAATGGGCCTAACAGTGTTAACATTTTTGGATGAATGCAGAAGAGGATGTACCTAAACAGTATTAACTTCTGGACAGAATAAGAGAAGTAAACAGTAAACACAGATGCAGTCGAGAATTAACTGGGTTACATCTGTCTGAGTTTTAAATGTATATCATGACTAATTCTTGACAATTAGACCCAGTCGCCAGGTTACCACTGTGATTAATGGGAAATTCTGATTTCATAATTACTTTTTGTTTGTTTGTTTGTTGTTGTAATTAGCCTTTTTTTGCACAAGAAAACCCCACTAAGATGTTATTTTTGGCAAATACAATCATTCCTGATGCTCATGAATGTTTGCGCAGGTGCAGAAATATACAAATGCTGTTAGCTAGGCTTCTCGTGACAAAGCCAACCCTTTGGGAACAAGCAACGGAATCAGTAGAGAAACAAGATTATTATGGCGTGGAGAGAATGAGGCACCTGGGTTTTACCAGAGGGTCTGGCCGGCTCACTACACTTAGAGGAAAGGCAAGACGGACATATAACCAGATTATTACAGGTACTGTGCTGGCTGCTAAAGATAAGGACGGAGCACACATGAGAATTCCCCCGAGTGCTGCTGTGATGTAAATTCTTGACTCAACTCGTGGCAAAGCCACTATAACTGTGTCAGTAAAGCAGCATTTAGGAGAAAGTTAGGGCATGGCAGAAATTGCTCGCACAAGCATTAACTGCATAAAGCAGCAACCAGAGATAGCAACACCTACAGTCACTAGAATTGCTATTCATAGTGTATGGTAGTAATAGTCCTGACAAACCAGCAGATGCACATGCATTACTGCATAAGGCACACCATCAATCCTGTGGCAAGCAGCCACTCACCATTTTCTGAATATGCAGTATATACACATATATCTTTGAGAGCACAGACAATAAGCAGCATATATCCTGATTTGTTGTTTGTCTGTTAATAAAAGTGTGTTAATATTTACTGATTCTATCAGAATTGATGTAGACATTTTATTTTGCAAATTAACTCTTTGAGTCCCAGAGGGTTTAGCATTACAGGCCCAAGGGGTAGTAAAAAAATACATAAAATCGGCGCATCATGCGTTCATTGGGCTTCTAAGTAGTAACCTATGAACGTATGATGCGTTCCTTGGGACTCAAAGAGTTAATACTAATATTCCTTTAGGTCAACATTGCTATTTCTTATTTTTTTCCTCCACAGTGTTGGTTTGCACATAGTTTACGGAAATTTTCTTTACGAGATTGGTCCATAGAGCAGAAATGGATGTCTGTGCTTCTTCCCCTGCTGTTGTTGTATAATGGTAAGATTAACATAATCTAAAAAAAAAATTTTATTTTTGTACAGATATTAGAAGGTGTGCATTTGTCATCCGTGCCTTTGTTTTTTTAAATGTTTTTCATGCAATGAATGTTGACATATAAACATAATATGTGTAGTGAGTCATTTTCTCCTCATTAATTTATGCCCGATAGATGACGTCAGTAATAGATGTAAGACGAATGTTTTGACTGGTTGAGAACACGAGATTTATGTCTTGAGTTTTATGAGAGACATCTGAAAGTCAGGTTTTATGTGAAACATGATTGTTCACAGGATCTGTGTGAAATGTGAATTATCACGGGCCAGACACGACTTTCAACAGTGGGAAATTCGTGAGAATGAATCCAGAATATTCTAGAATAGGATAGATCAGAGGGCTATATAATAGCGAGGAAAAGGTTTGTGGGCAGTCTCGTTTTGGACCCAGGAACAGTGTGCATGGACAGCGGTGGATGATGTGTGAATTCAGCAGATGTTTTTGAGTGAATTTGTTCCAGTCCAACTTGGCGAAGAAAGCTGGCCAGTAACATGTCTGCCGGTCGTCTGAGTGTATCTGTCAGGACAGCTGTTGTGTTTCGTTTACGATGTTAGTGTAAATCGATTGGGATTTCTGCTTGAAGGTAATAATTGATTCTTGCATTATAATGTGTGCCTGGACAGTTGTCAAGTTCATGTGCCGGCTGTGTAAGCCGCGAGTGGAAGAATAAAGTACTGGAACAGTATCGTGTTGTTTCCCAGTCGTCCATTTTTTCTGCTCGACGTGTGATGTCGGTTTTGTGAGTTGGCAGCGAGCGTGCGATGAGGCGAGCCAGTAGAAGATAAAAGAGAATCATCGCAAGATGGGGAACTCGTCCAAACATTTGAGGATAGGAAAGTTGTTTCGAACTGAAAAAATCTGAGACATCGAAAGGTGTTTAGTTATCAACCTGACGTCAGGTAGTACCAGTTCAACATACGAACGTAAGCGGGGAAGATCGATGGCGAAATAACAACAACCCATATTCGATAGTTCACAGATTGAACAATGTTCGGACAAATTCCAGGCTTTGAATACTGATAGACAAGTCCACGTTTTAAGTTTCGACCAAGTAATCAACAATCAACTAAGATGCGAAGGAAAGATTGCAGACAGTGACGGTGTCAAAGAGCATTCATTGATTGTAGCGAAGGAATACAACCGTAAGTCTACACAGAGATGATGTGAGACTAGGGCTGCCCCTCTGCAAAACTTCCGAAGCCTTGTTGTTTGATCAAATTTTGCTGCCGACTAAAGTGTGGTAAAGTGTAGTGGGAAATCTACACTGAACAACACAGAGAAGCGTCGACACCAGATCCTGTTTTTCGGATCTGTTTTTCAAAACATAGAAAGACAGTGAAACACCGGGTAGAGTGTTAACTGTACAGAAATCAAAAAGAACCACAGCTCTGACACTGGGTATTTGTGTCGCAGCTCTACATTTTCAGTCGTGGCAAACCAGTCAATAGGAAAACTGCAGTATGACAAGTCTACAAAACCTCAAGATCAGCACTCATTAATGTCTCGTGATCAATGATGCTTCAAGTTCATCGTGTAATCGCACATATCACAAGAAAGCGATAACAATAAAGCTTTCCTACGTCCTAAACACATTCAGTCGACAGGAAAAGCATCAAATTGGTCGGTGCAAATCTAAGTATTGATTGAAGTGTGTAGCAGTAGCTAGCAGTGAACTATTTGTCTACAATTAACAATGTACTATTGAAGTGTGTAGCTAGCAGTGAACTATTTTAGTGTCTACAGTTAACAAGGTACTATTGAAGTGTGTAGATACCAGTTGAACTACTCAATGATAAATATCCAGTTTATGAAACCTATAGTACAGTGAACAGTACCACAAACAGTATACAGTTTCTGTAATAAATATTTCACTGAACAATTCCTTAATTAGTGTGCATTCAATGCCGAAATTACTAGTGTGAGCAGATAAACTGTGCGGTATTAATTGGTTTCAGTGCCCAGTTCATGAAATCATTACTAAGGTGTGTTAATTTCAATTAACCATATCAAATTATCATTTCTTTAGTATTTAAAAGTAGCAGTAGCATATTCAACAGACAAGCTTCAACGAAACAACCTTCAAGAAAGCAACAGCCATCGCAGAATCAGCTTCAGGTCAACTTCAGGACAGTCAACTAGATCAGCACAACAATATACATTGATTATTAAATTTATTTTTGATTTATTTTTCTGGTGATTCAATTATTTATTATAATTATCAATATTATTTATTTATAATTTACATTGGTGCAGTCATTGACATTTATTTTATTTATAATTTACATTGGTGCATTCATTGACATTTATTTTATTTATTTATAATTTACATTTATTCATTGACATTTATTTTATTTATTTATAATTTACATTGGTGCATTCATTGACATTTATTTTATTTATTTATAATTTACATTGGTGCATTCATTGACATTTATTTTATTATATTGGTGCATTCATTGACATCTACTTTATCTATTAATATTGTTACATTGGTGTTTTTGATATTATTTTGTATTTTCCTATTATTCTTTACATTATTTCTTTTTATTTATAAATATTGGCAAATTGTATTGAAATTCTATATTATTTTTTGGGTCATTTTAAAAAAAATTGTGGGTGTTATATTACACGGAAGTTCAGTACCACCATCATCAGGAAGTGCCATAATTAATCATATACACATCATCATTATCAAGTGTCAAAGTTATTTCAATTTGAGTTTAACATTTGATCTACCCATTCACATTTGATCATCATCAAGTATAATCACTATAACAAAAGTATAGTTGTGGGTAATAGAAATTGTATTGTATACCAAAAATAATAAGTCAATCATTAGTTGATTGGCGAAGGATCATTGTAATATTATTTGGTGATACACTAATTGATTCAACACTATATCTTTATTTAATCTGTGTTGAATAGTATTATTGTTGATTTCTAATATAGACTAAAGGTATTGGGGGATAAGAATTATTTTTTTTAGTTTCTGCATATATATTGTAACTGAGTTTTGCGTCATTGAAAGCGAACTTAATAAGCATCTTACTGAACAAGTGAATTTAGTAGTTATTACGTGAAATAATTTAATTATTTGAGACTATTAGTGATTACTCTATCACAGTCGATTATCAAGACTAATTCAATCAAATATTTTTTTTTTTTAGAATAGTATTTAATTATACCCAGACTGTGCGGCCAATAAAGACAATTTTTTTTTTTGGGTGATTTTACAAGGTATAATCAGTTGAAACTTTATAACCAACTACTGTACTACACAGGATTATTATAACATTGTTACACATTTTACATTTATATATTAATTAGTTATTTATTTGGTAAATATTTTGATAGTCCACTACATCAACACTTTGATAATCCAATACATCTACTCTAGTGCTATAACATTCTATTAGTTGATTATTAAATCTTTATCAAATAATATATCATTTATTCTTGCTGTCATATCTAATTTCTCAAGTGTGCTTAAGTGATTTACTCTCCCATAAGCTAAACAAATATTAGTTAACTCTTCTTCTCAAACATCAACTGTATATATATATATAGAATTATTTAGTAATAGACTTGGTGGTTGGAAGAGTTACATCCACTTTATTGCAAGGTTTGGTATTGATACCCAGTGACATTTAGTTATTAATTCAAGTTACTAGTTCATTATATTGAACTTATATTGTTCTTTTTAAGGTGTGTATTTTGAAAGAAAGGAATTGTAACTTCACTGTTGTTTACATTGTAAAGACATAAAAATGTCTAACTTGGCAGAACTGATCAAGCTGGGCAAAGAATTGAATTTGGAAGGGGAAGAACTTAGAAAATTTTGTGATGAAAAGAAAAAAAAAAAAGAAAATGCAAGACGATGCCAGGGAAGAACGGAGATTATTAAGAGCACACGAACTAGAGGTTAAAAGACAGGAGATGGAGATAAGAGAAAAACAACTGGAACACGAAAAAAATGAAAAATAGACAATGAACAAATGAAATGAACAAGGAACAAGAAAGAATATTAAAAGAACAAGAACTGAATTTGGAACGCGAGAAGATAGCTGCGTCAATTCAGATTGAAAAAGAAAAGACAGAGGCTCAAATCAGAACTTAAGAAATGGAAAATGATTCCAGAAGAGAAGCTGCTATCCAAAAAGAAAGATTGAGAGAAGAAGAAAATAAATTCAAAAAGTATGCAGGTATAGTCATAAATTTTTTCTGAAAAGGATGACATTGGTAGTTATATATCTAGTTTTTTTTTGCAAATGCGCTTTCATGATGTTCCAAAAGACCAGTGGGCCATTATTTTTCAAAAAACATTTAGCATTTGAACCATTAAAGATCTTAGAAACAGTCCCTGAACATCTAAGATTAGACTTTGACTATATTAAAGATCGCATCATGCGACACTATGACCTACATGAAGCAGGGTATAGGAAAAAGTTTCTGGATTTAAAGCCAAAGTCTGATCAGACGTTCACTGACTATTTTTCGGAAGTTCAGAATATTTTTGATAAATGGATTGATTCGGCCAATGTTAGAGATAATTATAAATTATTAGTAGATTTATTATTAAGGAACAAAATGTTGGAATCTTTACCTAAACCTATGTCAACCTTTTTAAGAGAAAATAAACCAACCTCATTGAAGGAGTTAGAGAACTTAGGTGAGAATTATTTTTCAGCCCATCGTGAAATCTTCATTTCCAACCCGGTACCAGACATTGAAACTGGAGCTAGTGCCAGTTATGACAAAGGCAGATACAACCAAGGGGCAAACCCACACAAAAACAAAACCACGTTCAACAAAAAGTGGCAAATGACGTACTGCAAATATTGTCAAAAAATCTCATCCGAACGACAAAATGTGTGATAGAAATCCGGGTTATAAAGACTATGTAGACAAACTGTTTAATAGAAGAACACAGAGGTTGAGATTTTATAAAGATGCCATTAAATGTTACAATTGTGGTTGCTATAATCATGTGAAAAAAAACTGTTTATTTAGAAGAAAATTTAAGGAAGCCAACATATCACAGGCAATGTCAGACTCAGATTCAGACACCGAACCATTTGAGACCAATGCAGTAACTGTTGAAACTTGCCCTGTATGTCAACAGTTCCATGAAGAAGATAGCCTTCCATGTGGCCATAATATACCTGTACAAGAAGCCAACTCAGCCACAAATACACAGGGAACCTTAAAATTATACAGAGGAATTGTAAATGGAAGAATAACCACCATTTTGAGAGACACGGGCGCCACAATTTCAGGTATCCACAAAGATCTTATCCAACCTGAAGACATTATTAACAAATATATTCGTTGCCGAACGTTTGGAGGCACGATTGAGAAATATAAGATAGCTTTTGTCAATGTTAACACTCCATTTTTACAAAGAAGAATGAGAGTTGCAGTATTACCATCACCATGTGCAGGATTAATTTTGGGGAATGAAAACGGTTTGAAAGAAATGTCTGAGCAAGAAATGTTTCAGTGGGAAAGAAAAAACATCAAAGAAGTGAAAGAAAATAACAACACAAGTACCAGTGATCAAGAGTATTGCCATAGTGTGAATGTAACAGTAAGTGAGAACATGATTAACAGTGATGAAGATCTTCGCCTTAGTGTGAATGCAAGAAAGCAAGGGAATGAAAGTGACTCATCCAAGAATAGGGAGCAGTCAGTCAGTCATGCAAGAATGAGTGAAAGTATCAGTACAAAAAAGAAGCAGAATGAAAGGAATGAGAATACAGAGTGTAAAGATAAATGTATGAAAGGAGTACAATATGAGAACATTGAGGGTAAAGATAATGATATGAAAGAAGTACTGAATGCAAGAGAAATGAATGACAATGCATTGTGTGATAAAAACATACCATCCATACTGAATGAAAGTGAAAAATTGAGAAATAGTGATGCAAGAAAGAATACACCAAGAACAGTTGCAGATAATGAAAACTTGAAAATAGTAATTTATTAAAAGGTGACCACAACTCATGAGAGAAAAAACATCATGAAAAATCCTCATACTATACAAGTAATTACATTTGGCTGATGCAATACATCTTACTTACCATGTGGCAAATTCTGTTGATAACATGCCAAACATACAATCTTGATTCATTCTGTATTATCCAAAGCATCCAGATCCTACAACTTCTTCTGACTATAAGTCCTATTTACAAAGATTGCTACAACTCTCAACTATTTGTTACTACAAAAACTTGTCAAATTCTTAGAAGTGCTACACTACTAACACTTTTGTTGCTGAAACTATTACTTGTACAAATGATGTATTCAAAACACTTTCCACAGTCGGTGATTACAAATCTTTATTGCCACAGTCAAATCCACAATCAAACAAACAGAATATAAAATAGTTACATTCATGAAAAACTTACAAAAAGATTTTGGGTGTATATTGTTAATTAGTCAGACAATTTATGTATACAATGATCAGGTCCTTTTGTTGTTACAAGAAAGATTTCTGATGTTGATTATGAAATCAAATTTTTCATGTAAACATGCTTAAACCATATTTAAAAGATCACTATTGATGTCAGATGATGATGTATTTGATGCAAATTTAAGTAATGTATATGTCACAGAAACTTAACCAAACTCAACAAAAATACAATACATTTGAACGAGAAGCGTTGGCACTAGTTATTAGTCTAAAAAAGTTTCAGAAGTTTCTTTTGGGAAAAGAATTCACTATTTTAACAGATAACTTGGGGTTGACAAAATTATTAACAATTGATGCCAATAGCAATCCAAGGGTATATAGATGGGCATTGTTGATATCACAATTCAAATTTAACATTGAACACATCAAAGGAACAGACAATCATTTACCAGATATCATGTCACGTTTGTAGAACATGTTACAACTGCTATTACAACTTGTATTAACTGAAATCATTTTATGCAAGGGTATGCATTGTATTATTGTATGAATGTATTATATGAATTTACAACTTGGAAAATGTATGTTTTGATTTGAACGGGTATAATATAGTAAACAATTAAAGGGAGACAACATTCAGGATTAAAATACACCTCACCAGAAAATGTTACATTTACTAGTATACTAAATTGAATTGGTGTAGCATTTAATTTGAATATGTGTGTTAATGAGACATGTTGTGGTTTCTGAAGACAAGGTAATTAACTACATCTTGTACCTTACATAGTTGGGAACAAAACCATACATTGCTGATTTAGCCATTGTTGAGGGCTTTCATGAATGGGAATAGCGAGGGTGGGACTTCATGGGGTCACACTTCGGTTTTAGAGCCAAGATTTTGGACTTCCGCACCGATCGGGGGGTGCCAGGAGAGGGGTTCGGTTGTATACCGACTTTAGAACTGGGTGGGGATACCTATGGAGCCAGATTATTGGTCTTCCGCACTAAAAGGGGAGTGCCTGGGGTGAGGATCCCATTAAGGTATTCACAGTCGTGCAAAGACCCAACAGATGGCATTTTAGAGTGTTTGAATTGTTAACCTAATGAGGTAAAGGGAACTTGGTTGGAAATGAACTTGTCGAAAATGATTCACTACAAAGGTCTAGAATCACAATGTTCAGTGAAATGTTCACACCTGATTAATTGAAAATGTAAAACATTTTTTTGGGGTGGGGGGAGAATGTAGTGAGTCATTTTCTCCTCATTAATTTATGCCCGATAGATGACGTCAGTAATAGATGTAAGACGAATGTTTTGACTGGTTGAGATACACACGAGATTTATGTCTTGAGTTTCATGAGAGACATCTGAAAGTCAGGTTTTATGTGAAACATGATTGTTCACAGGATTTGTGTGAAATGTGAATTATCACGGGCCAGACACGACTTTCAACAGTGGGAAATTCGTGAGAATGAATCCAGAATATTCTAGAATAGGATAGATCAGAGGGCTATATAATAGCGAGGAAAAGGTTGTGGGCAGTCTCGTTTTGGACCCAGGAACAGTGTGCATGGACAGCGGTGGATGATGTGTGAATTCAGCAGATGTTTTTGAGTGAATTTGTTCCAGTCCAACTTGGCGAAGAAAGCTGGCCAGTAACATGTCTGCCGGTCGTCTGAGTGTATCTGTCAGGACAGCTGTTGTGTTTCGTTTACGATGTTAGTGTAAATCGATTGGGATTTCTGCTTGAAGGTAATAATTGATTCTTGCATTATAATGTGTGCCTGGACAGTTGTCAAGTTCATGTGCCGGCTGTGTAAGCCGCGAGTGGAAGAATAAAGTACTGGAACAGTATCGTGTTGTTTCCCAGTCGTCCATTTTTTCTGCTCGACGTGTGATGTCGGTTTTGTGAGTTGGCAGCGAGCGTGCGATGAGGCGAGCCAGTAGAAGATAAAAGAGAATCATCCTCTTTCCTGCTTTCGGTGTCGAGGGAGATATAAGATTTTACATCTCGCTCTTCAGGCCCCTTTGACTATAAATCCATCATGTTGTTGTAAGATTTCTCTAATGTTATCTTTCTATGTAGTTTTTGGTCAACCATAATATTCTGTATCCTTCTTAATTTTAGTGTTTGCCTGGTATTATAAGGATGTCACAAGGCATTCTCTCTGAATGGTCAAATTCATTCATTATCATGTAGCAGGTCCTTTGCAGAATGTGCTTTCTTTACAGTCTGCCTGAAAGAAACTCAGTCACTCGCCAGCTCTCATGATTTATGTACTTTCACTTGTATCCTGTGTCGGTCTTCTTGTTGGTCAGCCCCTGCCTCTCCTTCATGGTGTTTTTGGCTTCCATGATGAGTTTCTCGGGATAGTAATGTGTTAGTTTCCCCTTGCATTCCAAATCCACATGGCTTTAGATTATGTCCTTAGCCTTCAGCAACCTTTTAGATCGCAAGGACAAGAGTTTTTTCCTTCATTATCATCATGTGCCCTGCCAACTGATATAGGCGCTAATGCGTCTCCGCAGATCACAATCCCTGGTTGCCTGGAACAGCTCTCTTGATGATATCTCTCCATGTCATCTTTTCAGTCCATCCAGCATCATTTCTCTTGGTCTGCCTTTACCCCTTTTTCCACTGATCTTTCCAATTGTCACGATGTTCTCCAATTTTTCTCTTCTCAGTATGTGGCCAAAGAACAATGTTTGTCACTTTCTTATTGTTGTAGATAGAGATCTACTTTCATTAGCTTATTTCAAACAATCGTTGTTAGTTACTCTGGCCATCCAAGGTAGTCGTAAAGATCGTCTCAGAAACCACATCTCTGTTGCTTCCAGATTCTTCCTAATTCGTTTACTGACATTCAAAGATTTGCTGCCATACAGCAGAACAGGTTCTATGTAACATTTTAGCACCTTCTTTGTGTCTTCCTTACTGTGCATTTTTTTATTGTTTATAAGTTAGGTTAAATAGTCATGAGCAGGATGAGACAATGTCTTGGGTGTGCCCAGTACCAGAGCACCATGTATTAGCTCTGCATTTGTGGAAGCCTCCTTGGATGGCGAGGAATCTCATGTTCTGCCCCTGCCTTCTCTTGAGGGCTTATCGGCATTACGTGGCCTCTCTGGGCCAGCCTGATTGGGGCACCACTTGAGACCTGGAAAATAAAGATGACCACGCAGCAATGAGACTGCCATGTCCCCAGAAACTAATCCTGAAGGCTAACCCAGTCAACAAATGCCCGCAGAAATTGGATGTGTTGGCCGAACGGTGCAAATATCCCAGCCATGCTGTAAACAGACACAACGCAATTACATCTTCGGATGAACGCAGAAGAAGAAGAAGATTTTATTTTTTCATTTTATCAATTGCAGATCCGATCTTCCCTTTAACTTTCCTGGTAAACAGCTGGCTGCCAGGCATGCTAGATGGACTCTTTCAGGCTTCTTTTCTCAGTGCCTTGCTGCTCTTTTGGTTATGTATTTACCACAGTGTTCGGCAGGTAGGTTCATCTTTTTTTTTTTTAACGATTATGCCACTTCATTAGTCATTCAGCTTGTACGGGACAGTTGTATAAAATAATTGGATAAATTGTGTAAGCAGCGTCCGTGGCTTAGGCGTTGCCAGTCCGACTCATAATTCCAACGTACCATGATCGAAACCCACTGCTGGCTGCATGGATTTTTTATCATGGTGTGGGGCATCACAGGTCGACCCAGCCTCAAATGGGTACCAGGAAGTATGTCTTGGGGAAGTAAAGATGGCTGGGGTAATGCTGACCACATTACCCACCTAGTGCCAATTGGTCTGTAAAAATATAAGTGCTCTTCCTATATGCTCAGTGCGCCTAAAGGCACGAAAAGGGATCTTTACTTTAATCAATTGTGTAAGTTAAAGTATGTATTTTCAGTTCTAATGTCATTTCAGTTTTAACATATGCCAATGAAAGTTGGAGAACCAGTGAACATATGGTTAAGTTAAATGCTTGAGGAAAAAGGTGAAAATATAATGGGATGAATGCAAGAGGAGTGAATAAAAAAGTTGAGTTGAGTCAAGAATTAACATCACAGCACTGGGGGAATTCCGATGTGTGCTCCATCCTCATCTTCAGCAGCCAGTGCAGGGTTCCAGTACTGATGATACCGGTCACAATCTGGTTATATGTCCGTCTTGCCTTTCCTCTAAGTGTAGTGAGCTGGCTAGACCCTCTGGTTACTGAGAAAAAAGGTGAAAATATAATGGGATGAAGCAAGAGTAGTGAATTAATTAGATACTTCTACCACCACTATCAACAGTTAAAGGACAGATAAGATGGGGATGTATTGGTCACATTCTGAGAAGAGGCAAAGAATCACCACCAAATAGACACCCAGAGAAATTGAGGAAACGAGGATGTATAAAAGAAACCCTAAAAGGAATGTTGATAAGAGACGCCAAAGATGCTGAACTGATTCCTTTCACGATATCAAGAGTTATTGACAGGATATAATGGACTTGGGAAATGGCCTAAGAGCCTTTTGTTTCATATAATAGCACAACAGAACATTGAACATGATTTAAAAAGTGTATAAGTTTTATTTTTAACCATTTTGTCAATTTGTCATTGAGAATTGAAATTATTTTGTAAAAGATGCATAGTCATTTAGGTGTCCCTTTTAACCCTGCACAGTTAGTTAAGTTGAAAAAAAATTTAGTTATACTCCGTTAAAGGACATGGCAAACCAACCCCAGAATTTCTCGGCTGTTGTGATTTTACAATGCACTTTTATGTTCAGTAGTTTGCCATTCCTTCCTAATAGTTCAAGGCTTTTTCATTGTCCAGATTTAACTCAAAGCTAAATTGCCTGCAACTAAATTAAACTCACTATGTCAGAATCATGAAATTCAGTTCATAAACCCTAAGCCATGAACACTGACTGAACAAAACAAATGAATAGTAATAATAGCAAGAGGATTTTTTTTTGTAGAGATACCAAATTTCTACAAGCTTCCTCACTTAACTGGTGGGGCATGTGTCTTGCATTTGCAAACAGGAGCTAGGTTTCATATAAACAATCTATTGGTTGTTAGAAATTAATAAAGAGAAACCCATTGTGCCTACTGCCATGGCAGAATATTTACAGTATTCTGGGTTTAGCATATGTCCATTGCCTGTGTGGGTTCTGGGACCCCATTTTTTTTGGGGTGGGGGTTGACCCACTACACCCTGACAAGCATGTTGTATGAGGTGAATAATTAGGTATGTTTCCTTCAGAACTGGATTGCATCTGCCTGAGAAGCAAGAAACCAACAGCTTGCCTACAAAGAAGCCAGATCTGTGAAACAAATATGCACACAAAACTTATTCTAGATGAAAACTAAAGTCTGAGAGTGGACAAAAACAAACAAAAAACTAGAATTTTCTACCAGAGTTTACAGCCATGAACACGAAGAAGAAGAAGAAGAAAAAGAAGCAGAAGCAGCTCCTGCAGCAGCAGCATCTCCTGCAGCAGCAGCAGAAGCAGGACATTATTACTATTGGAGACAGAACATAACTTGTGTGCCGTTTCCACAGTGAAGGTTGGCTTTCACAGGATGCTCGCTGATGTATTTTGGAAAATTACCTTGTTGAGGTCCCAATCCTCTTCTCGGTGTGACTCTTTCACCACTTTCTGAAAACCAAGAGAGTAGTTTATTGTCTTCTTTTTGTTGTTTTTGCAATAAATGACCTGCCGCAGGGATTGTCTTTTTTTTTGGGTGGGTGGGGGGGGGGGGGGGGGATAAATTATCTGCTGCAGAAATAAAACCTTAACACGCAGGGATTGTCTGGGTTTTTTTTTTTGGGGGGGGGGGGGGCGATAAATGATCTGCCGCAGAAATAAAACCTTTAAACACAAGGATCATGAAATAAGAGATAATGCTGTTTGACTTGTGTATTTGCTTTTTAGATATGTTGAACCTGCAGACTGCCAGTTCCTATATTTATTGTTTGTTAGTTTCTCTTTCAGGCTATCAACTGTGTGTCAAACAATTTAATTTTTTCAAATTATTTGTGTGAGTGGGGGGGGGGGGGGGGGGGGGAGGAGAAATATGAAATATAGATCAGTGCTTTATTAGGAGCAAGTTAATTTTGATTAACACTTTTTTTTGGTGTGAAAATTTTTCAGACTGATCGACGATTCGTTAGATTCTATATTCCGAAGATTTTCATAGTAGGCCTAATTTGGCTGTGTGCAGTGACATTGGCTTCATGGCAAGAGTATAATGAACTGCAGGATCCTACCTATTACTATAGATTAGATACTACAAATTTTGAGGTATGATTTCCTGTCAGTTGAGTGATTTATTTGTTTTAAATCATTGTTACCTAACTGTATTTAATTTTGTAGAGAGTTCTCTCAACCACTGTGAGACCTTTTGTTGCTGGTAAGTAAAGTGAAGATCCTTTTTATGTCTTTGGCATATCAGGTGTATTGTAAAAAGTAAAAAGGACCCTTTTCCATGCCTTCAGGTGAATTGGGCATATAGGGCAAGACCTGTGTTTATATAGACCAAACGGCACTTGGTGAGTGATGTGATCAGCATCACGCCGACCGCCTTTACTTCCCAGCACTTCACCAGGTACCCATTCAAGGCTGGGTCGATTTGGAGCCAAGAGCATTTTAAAAAAAAAAATGTCTGATACCGCCAGGACCCGAGCTCCACAACCTTCCGATCCAAAGGCGAGTGTCTAGCCGCTACACTACGACACGTAATACTAGACCTATATTTTTTTTTTTTAAGACAGTAATCACTTGAGTTGAGAACTGACATCACAGCCCTCAGGACATTCCCATAAGTGCTCCATCCCCATCTTCTTTAGCCAGCAGAGTTCCACTTCTGACACTACCAGCAGCAGTCTAATTGTATATCCTTCATTTGAGTATTGGCCAGATCCACTAGTTACTCCCCATGCCACCATTCGCTGCAGCTCGTAATGATCTAGTCATGCTTTCACATTGTTCACTTGCTCCTAATGGGCCTAGACCCAGTCTAGCTTGTCATGCATCATTCATCACCCAATGAGCAGTCTGTTGGCCTGTTTATTTCCCAACACACCTGCCTAAAGAGAATATTTGGTCATCCCCTTGTGGGATGTAATTTTTCGTTATTTTGAAGCCCCACCCTGGCTCTTGCCATAGAGCCGTAATATAGCCTGGCCATAAATATGGTCTAATGGCTGAACCGGGACCTCTCCACGAGTGATCCTCATCCACATGGTGGCACTTTGTGTCATCAGGTGTTTATCACTTGTGTTATGTCCTAGTGGGGTAAAATTTACTACTACTACTACTACCCTAGAGAAAAGATCCAAAGGAAGCTAACTACTAAGGATCTCTGAAGCGATGCTTGCCACTCTGCAATTAGCATGCCTTTGTCCACCTTTCTTCTTATGCTTTATGAGTTTATTACAATCACAACATGTATGTACAGCTGGTTTTCAAGACAGCAGAAAGCTGCTGTGACTGCCTCTATTTTCATTCTCAATCTATATGTTATGTCATATCCTTGGCTTTGTTGCACTAAGAGAACTATAGTACACTGTTTCTGCTTCTCAACACAAAGCCATCTATATAGATATTCACACCTGGGTGTGAAATGTCATGAGTTGTCATTGAATTTCTGTTTCTTTAGTGGTAAAACTCAAATTTGAATATTTGGAGAACACTGTCTTGGAACACCCTGACATGGCATAATCAAATGGCTGCAGACGTAGAGTCTAGACATTAAAAGCCAAGTTAGCTCCATCTAGCTAACAGTCAACATCCTTCTACCTTCCAGTACCAGCTGTTAATTAGGCACCTCTAAAACCTTTGACAGATAAGGGTCTCACCCTCTTTAGCACTGATAGACACATTTCAACAGCTATGTTACCCATACATTTTAAGAACCTAATTTGGACTGTCCCATTCTGTTATAAAATCATACTAGTAAACACTTCTCATGTAACTAGGCCCAGTAAAGGAAGCAAAGAATAGTAATTTCACCTTTGTGATGAGGCTATGAATGAAAAGACAGTTGCTGATGGAAATTAAAAAGAGACAAACGAAATAATTTGGACACATTACAGTTTTATAATGGAGAGGATCGACTTCATTGCATCACATGGATCAGTCTCCACAGAAACAGCTAGCTGCCTTCTGAGAGTGTTCTACAAAGCATGGACTCCATTGCTTCAATGACAGTTCTTAGAGATCTCCGTACATACAGCGATTTTGAACAGAACAACACAGCCATTAAGTGAACCCACGACCTTCAGAGCATAAGGCAAATGGCTTCACCACAGAGACCCCTGGCCACATTAAAACCTTTCACTGGCTTTAAACTCCAGCATCAAGTTTTGTTTGTTCATCCACTACCGGACTTTGGTCTTGGTTCAGAACCTCAGTTTTGCAAGACACGCCCACTTTACATACTTCATAAACAACTCTGTAGCAAGCGGGAAAGAGGCGTTTACGGAGCAATGGCACAAACTATAAGTGCCCAGCTTTGTGCTTCTCATGTGAGAGGGTTAAAATAATATATATTGCAATCACAATTCTTTCTTGTCTGAATGTCCGCTAAGTGCCGCAGGAGAAGTCTGAGGCCTGGGAGTAATGACCGAGGTCAACCCTCTCCTGAGATTGTCTAGGACGGGGCTATTCAACTGGCTGCCCGCGGGTCAGATCTGACCCCCTGGAGCCTAGCGAGTGGCCCGAGGATCATTGCCGATTGTACTGAATTAATGGTCTTTCTATGCTGTGACAATTTCTAGTTTAATCATTTTGGTCCCTGAGTAAACTTAGTTGAATAAACCTGGTCTAGGGAATAATCCTGCTGAACAATTGTTGAAAGGGGGAGTCCTACTGCAGATCCGTAGACTCCTGCTGTGCATGCTCACACTCTAGCAGTGGAGTTCTTTTTAATAATAATAAATTTCTTTCATTCAAAGAGAAAATATAAGTTGACTGCAAGTGTATAGTTGGCTCTTTGAGAGCAAGTGAACAATGGAGAAGCTCGAATAGTTAAAAGAGCCGTGTGATGGGGCGTGACCAGGGAATCTGGCCAACACTGCACTCAGAGGAAAAGTGAGCTGAACATAGAATCAAACTGCTACTGACACTATGGAAATAGGAACTCTTTGCTAGCTGCTGAATTTGAAAAATGGGCGTGATGGGAATTGATGTTACTTTATGAATCAACCCCACCCCTCTGTATATTTCTTATGTTTTTTTCTTCTTTATAGGGCTTTAAAATCATGTTCTTCATTTTTGGAGGCTTCTACTTGTTGTATCTTCTATATCTACTTGTCAGAGCATATGCAGAACTCAGACTTATGCCCTACTTTGGTAAGCTATGTGTACCTTTTTTTATATATTTTGTATATTAACTCTTTGAGTCCCAAGGAACGCATCATACGTTCATAGGTTCCCGCCTAAAAGCCCAATGAACGCAAGATGCACCGATTTTACATCTCTCTGACTACCCCTTGGGCCTCTGATGCTAAACCCCCTGGGACTCAAAGAGTTAACATTTGATAGGCTCCTGACATGGAAGACACAAGGGGAGGCAAGTCGAGCAAGAGCAAGGCAGAGAATGGCAATCATGAAAAAAAAATTTGCTAGTACAACATTTATGCTATGAGTAATTTCTCGAGGAGCTGTGTTGTACTGGACTAGAAAGGCTAATCCTTGAGAGTCCAAAATCAATGTGGATTATAATTAGCACTATGAAAATCATGCCCTTTAATGAACTAGAAATGATTGCGGGTCTGCAGCCAGTGGAGGATAGAAGAGTCAGCAAATCCCAACAAGAAGAAGACAAATTTAGAAGATTGGCAGATCACCTCATGCATCATTGTAGAGACTGCAGATAAAAAGATCAGAGATGATTCTATACTTAACATTTCAACATCAAAACCCATCCACATTACACACAGGTTCCCTGCTTGGAGAAAGCAGCACCTGCCTGAGTTGATAAAAAAAAAATGTTCCTGGTATTGAGAAAAAGAACACTCAGAATGAAATAAGAAGAGGAAAAAACCACCTTAAACTACACAGAAGAATGTTACCCGACACCTGGACTCAAGCCTTTACAGATGGATTAGCAATAAACTAAACAGAAAACGCAGGTGGAGGTATCGTCCTGAATCTAACAAATGGATCAAAGAAAATGCAGTCAGTTGCGGCTGGGAAAATCTCAAGTAATTTTACAGCAGAAGCAGGGGCTTTGAGAATTGCAGCAAAAATGGTTTTGACAGAGAAAAATACAGAGAAACACATAGCTATTTTCACAGATGCAGTCATTTGTCACAGCACTGAATATTGATGATACCACAACATCCAGCTTGATAATGGAGATGGAGGTAGTCACTGTAGCTTTCCGTTGGTTAGAGAACACGACATACACACACACATCGTGATTGTAACTGACTCAGAAAGCATGCTGAGGAAGGTCAGGACAGGCATGGTTGGTGCAGAGTGGCATGCTTTACTGCAGACGACTTGGGTAAGGAGTATTGTCTGGATTTTTTCACCGGGTACGGCGGTGTGTTAAGAAATGAACATGTGGACAGACTGGCTGGGTCTGTACAACTTGGTGGAATACTGATGCATGATAAGGCAGACAGGGTTATTGCCTTGTGGGAGAGTGTGTACAATTCGGAGGAGCAGATGGATCACCACAGTTTGATGAGATTGAAGCAGCAGGAAGTGACGAGAGGTTCTGGCAGATGCCCGAGGCTCAGAGGAAAGGCAAGACTGACTTTTATTTAATCAGAATGCTACTGGCACCATTACTATTAGTATCAGAACTCTTCACTGGCTGCTGAAGATGGGGATGGAGCGCTTATAGGAATGTCCCAAGTGGTGTGATGTCGTTTCTTGAATCAACTCAACTCAGCACTGTACAGAAATAGCAGACTCAAAAAGAACTGCACTCCATGGACTGAGCCTGAAGTCAGAATGAGTCATCATAATACAATGGATCCTATCCATTGTAATGTACCTAGAAATGAAGAGGCTGACAGATTGGAAAAGGAAGGTGGAAGACTACCACAGCCTATAATAGACATAACAATAATGATGCTAGGAGGTTAATAAGAAGTACCGACTATCCAGGCCACAAGAAGGATGATGCAAACTTCCAACTTGACTGAAGAAACAACGCATTTATACATATGAATAAATGCAGAAGAAGAGTAAATGTTGTATATTATTATATATTATAGTAACAGATCACTTTGCTATTTAGGTAGTAATTTTGATAGTCAGGGAAACATACTATTGGATTTGCTATCTCTGTAGTCTGTGCCATTTTTCTTTCTTCACAAGGAACTATGATGGACATTCTGTGTGGTTTTTGTTGGTACATAGATGAAGCAACTGTGTTGTGACCCATTTGCTATGAAACTGGACCAGTGATTATCTGATTACCCTAGATTGATTATAATCATCAGCTGTTCAGTCCTAACATTGGTGTCGAAGACATATGATTACATGATTCTTCTGTCATCAATTCCTTTCGATTATGCCAATGTTGTAACCCCAGTATCTGTGTGATGTAAGAGGAGGAGGAGAAGACGAAAAATTTTGTTTCACAGTATCTTGGAAAATAGACCCTCATGTCTCTACATATCACACAGCAATTGCAGCCTTCATTTGTGTATATTCCAGTTGTCTGTTTTCAAATACACCTGTACTAAGTTCATATCATGTCTTTTCTGTCCAGCTCATTTGTTTTTTTTTGGGGAATCTGTTCTGCCTATTTATTTACTGTCTTTTGTGTCCTGGTCTTTTGTTCATTTGTTATCTTCCCTGTACATATCATTTGTTCCTTTGTTATCTTCTCTGTCCAAGTCATTTTTTCATTTGTTACCTTTTTTTGTCCACTTCATTTGTTCATCTGTTATATTCCCTGTCCAGGTCATTTGTTCATCTGTTATCTTCTCTGTCCAGGTCATTTGTTCATTTGTTATCTTCTCTGTCCAGGTCATCTCTTATCTTCTCTGTCCAAGTCATTTTTTCATCTGTTATCTTCTCTGTCCAGGTCATTTGTTTATCTATCTTCCCTGTCCAGGTCATTTGTTCATCTATCTTCTCTGTCCAAGTCATTTGTTCATCTGTTATCTTCTCTGTCCAAGTCATTTGTTCGTCTGTTTGGTACCTTCCCTGTCCAGGTCATTTGTTCATCTGTCATCGTTCCTGTCCAGGTCATTTGTTCATCTGTTATCTTCCCTCTCCAGGTCATTTGTTCATCTGTCATCTTTCCTGTCCAGGTCATTTGTTCATCTGTTATCTTTCCTGTCCAGGTCATTTGTTCATCATTATCTTTCCTGTCCAGGTCATTTGTTCATCTATCTTCTCTGTCCAGGTCATTTGTTCATCTGTTATCTTCCCTGTCCAGGTCATTTGTTCATCTGTTATCTTCCCTGTCCAGGTCATTTGTTCATCTGTTATCTTCCCTGTCCAGGTCATTTGTTCATCTGTTATCTTCCCTGTCCAGGTCATTTGTTACCTTTTTTGTCCAGTTCATTTATTTGATATTTTTATGCTCAGTTAATTTGTCATCTTTTCTGTCCAACTCATTTGTTCATTTGGTATATTTTATAACTTATTTATTCACATGATTTTTTTGGTCCTGAGTCCTTCTGACTCTTAACATGATGTGATTACTTCACACATATAATGCTCCTAGTTGTTGTCATCCCTTTGCTCAGAGTCTACAATTCTGCATTTTGGAAATTCATAACTTCACTTTGCCTTGTTTATGTGGGACACTACCACTATCCTATGGGGTAATTGGCCTTTGATATGAACAAATCATTTCACCAGTTCTAGAGCCCTGTTTTGGAGACATGAAAGATAAGATATCACAGCACAGCTTTAATCCACAACACAATGTGCCGACAGCCCTTTCAAGGGGAAATGCAGAGGAAGAAAAAGAAGAAGATAATGATGATGGTGAAAAAGTAGTCGTAAATAATGATACACTGATTTTTAGTTTCATAACCGGAAAGTATGAAACACATAAATGGTCATTTTTATTTTCGTAGACTTGCGGCTGAAGTTCATGACAGCCTTGATGGTGATCGTTGTTTCTATCAGCATTGCAATCACATTTATGAGGTTCGGAGGTGGCGTATTGCAGGACAACTTTATAGCAGAGCTCTCCACCAACTATGAGAACTCAGCTGAGTTTGTCTCATTTTATGGTCTTCTCAATTTCTACATGTACACGATGGCTTTTGTTTACTCGCCATCTCCAAATGCCATGTTTGGTATGTATCCGGGTTTATTACATATAGTTTTATCATTACTTTTAGTTACTGCTGCCCAGTGTCTCAGCTTTGCATATGATATTATTCTGCTACCAAAGAACAGCAATGATTTGCAAGAAAACAGGTGATTTAGAAAAAGTAGCATCAAAATTTATTAGATGCACTCTCTTTAGTGCATTCCATTCATAATATGGAGAAGATTGTAGAGTTTGAACTTTATGGAGGGATAGACTGTGAGCCCACTATAACATTTAAATAGCCCAGCAGGAGGGTGGTAGTGATTAGTACTATGTGATTGTATGGTGACTCATTAATGATAAAGCATCATTGTAGTTAAAATGGTTCTACTTTCTCATGTACCTTAAGCATAGTTAAAACGAAATATTTTAGTTTTAGTGAGTTAAAATAATAATACCTTTGTCTTCATCTTTGCTTTTGTACTTGCCCTTAGAAGGACAGTTGGTACATTTTGGTGTGGTACGTTTTGGTGCGGTTTACAGCTAAGCTGTCATATATGCATCTTTTGTCCCATAACGTTCGATTTCAGCAAACCCCTGACTAGTTGCCTTTCAGGGTGGCAATTGTTCTGTTTTACCTCCTCCCCACCTCCCCTGAAATGGGGCCTTGGAAAAAAACAGTAAATCTTGTATCCTAAATTGTCTGAATGCTGCTGTAACAGTCATTATCATGTAGCGGGTCCTTTGCAGACTATCTCATCACACCATGTGTCATGGACCTACTTATAGGTGTACTTTTGTTTTGTAGCGTTGTCCTGAAAGATTTGTTTTTGCGCACCAGTGGACTTTTGGGACATTGGTGGTGAACGGGTAGGAGCAAGGAGAGTGAGGAATGAATGGATAGTGGCGGTTTGGTTTGTGGGACTAAAGATTAGGTTTTTGTTTTGTGTGTGTTCAATACGTGTAGCTAATGAAGTCAGTGTTGACCACAGGGTGATCTACAGGGTGTTTTTCCAGTCTAATAATTCTGTCTGTGGTGACCCCAAAAAAAAAAGCATCTCTCCCAGCATGCCAGAAAGCCAGATGATCTTACTTCATGAACTTTCATGCCCAAGATGTCCATGATACCCAGTATCTACCACTGTGCTGGGCGTTTCCTGCCTCTTCTTCCAGGAACTGTATCCTCCAGTACTGACCTCTCCAAACCATTGTGGCATTTAATATGACTGAAGTATTTCAGTTCATTAGAAAGATACCATTTAAGAGCCAGTTCTCAATATTTAGATCATGACAAATGTCAGGATTGTTCCTCTTCTGGTCCACAAAACTCTCAGTAATCTTTCTGTAACATTGAAGTTAAAAATCTCTGATGTTGTAACAGTAGGTTTACTGTATTTTTTTACTGCTGTTATAGTGAAAAATTGCTAGATTATTTTAGTTGTTATACTCATATATTTACTAAAATTGGTTAATGTTGTCGTAACAATAGGTTAATTTGATTTGTATGTTAGCAGTGATAGGACTAGTACTTGTGCTTTATTAATATCCTACCACAAACAGTGTCAGTCCACAGGTCACAGGACAGTCTAATATTTCAGGGGTGGTAGATAGGCTGCATGCAGTCGTGAGAACGAGGCTACATGCAGTCGTGGGACCTAGGCTGCACTCTCTCGTGGGACGTAGGTGTGTTGGGGTTAGGGTCAGTTCTAGATGTTTTGGGCTTGTTAAAAACATCAGAAAGCAAGGAAACCCAGTCTTACCACCCTCTTTTTTAATTTTTTTTATTTTTTATCGATCACCGGCTGTGAATTCCAGTGGAAGGTCCCGGTTAATCGTCCGCTCGGACTTTTGGCTTTCACCTGGACCTGATTTTTGCTTGTACAACCGTTTTTCATTTCCCTGCCTCATAGGCAGCTGTACTCCCACTTCGAAGGAAGACGTCAGGCCTATTTCTAGGTTGACTGTGGCCATTGTTTTGTGTGGGTCGAGACGTTGCCTGATTTGTGTGGTGTCCACTTTGTCCCCTTCGCCGCAGGTATTGCCCTCGTACCCCTTTGGGGCAGCCCCCTGTGGAACAGTTAGCCCTCAAGGGAAGGCAGGGGCAGATCATGGGCATTCTCCGCCATCCAAGGAGGCTTCCATGCATGCAGAGCAGGCACATGGCGCTCTGGTTCTGGGCTCACCCAAGGAATCGTCACGTCCTGCACATGCCTGCTTAACCTCACAACCGTATCAGGCCTCCCGCTCGACAGGGGCTGCGCCCTCTGGAAGTCAGCGGGAAGCAGCCCGTTGGTTTTGGACTTTTGTGACCACACAGATAGGTACATTTTTTTTTCTTCGCACGTTAGATTTCTTTGACGAGCCGTTAGCCCGACAGAATTTTACTTCCTGCATCAGGCATATGGTTATCAGTTTTGTCCCAACACTCGGGCGAGTGGGGTCTTTGGGTGTGGACATTCGGTCTTTTTCAGTTTAATACAAATTTTGATGGTCAGATTTTGATCCGTATGATCTAGTTTTGTCGGACAATTAGTCTTAGCCATCCGATGGTTGGTTGCTGTTGTAGTGTACCTCAGCGCGGTGGCGACGACACTGAGGGTTAACCGAGGATGTACATGAATGGCCAGCCTATGGATGGTTGCTGTTGTGGTGTACCTCAGCGCGGTGGCGACGACACTGAGGGTTAACCAAGGATGTACAAGGATGGCCAGCCTATGTATGGTTGCTGTTGTGGTGTACCTCAGCGCGGTGACGACGACACTGAGGGTTAACAGAGGATGTGCAGTGAACAATGTTCTCTTTACTCCGCAGTCTTTTAACCAAGGGTTGTAATTTTGGCTGTACGTTTGGCAAACCTACTCATGTTCCTAATGAGTTTTGGTAACATTTTTCACCCAAGCGTTTGGGGGCGGGCTGATGAGAGCCACAAGGACACATCACCTCTGGGGGCCGCCGAACTCCGAGATCCCCTGACAGCTCTGTTAATGCTCATTTGAGACATTATCCGTGGCGCACGACGAGGACGTGCTGTAGGGGTCTTGCGTGAGGTTCCGTACAACCAGGATAGTAAAGGACTGGCGCCCGAGTGACGTACGGAGTATCTCCTTATACACATCATGTTGGACTTAACTTCCCCTCACGCCTGTGACATAAATCACCGCGCCACTAACCACCCTCTAAAATGTTGGACTGTCCTGTGACGTCATCTGAGGTAGGATATTAATAAAGCACTCTAGTACCTTCTAAACAGAACCTTTTAAGCAGATTTCTCAAGATGCTTTCTGGCAAATATATTTACTACTGGGAAATATTTGATGTATAGGAACCTCTATCTTCATTGTGGTGGACGGGGATATCAATAAGTTGTATAGGGAAATGATTACATAAGACACCAGTTTCTTCATAATTCACTTGTTATAAATATTTTTCTGTTCATACTGCATCACCCCGTCAATTTCTATGTGTTTATTATAGGACTGAAATATTTATTACATATAAATACAATAAATTTTCTCCAGAAACTCACTTCAAGGATAACCCTGCCCTATCCATGTTGAATGACTCAGACGAGGAAGTTCACTATTCGTAAGTAATCTGTCGATAACAGTTCATAATCATCATCAGTCAGATTGACAAATTTGTGGCACATAAGCAGCCCTAGAGACCTGCATCTCAAGGTCAAGCAATTTATTACTAGAATTGAAATCCATTTATAAAAGGTCAAGAATGCCCAATCTATCTTTAAAGAAGTTTTCCCTAAAGATAAAATTGAGGAGAACAGTCAACTATTTTACTAAGGGAATAATAAATCCAAAATGTTAATGACACAATGTTAGTGAAATTGTCTAATTATTTATAGTACCGCAGGTCGACCCAGCCTTGAGTGTGTACTGGGTGCAGTCCCAAGAAGTTAAGGTGGCCGGCAGGATGCTGACTACATCACCCATCTTGTGCCGATTGGCCTGTACAAATATAGGTCTAGCCCTATATGCCTAAAGGCGTGGAAAAGGGACCTTTACTTTACTACTTATTCATAGTACAGTTTCTATCATAATCATAACCCAAAACAGAACAATATGTTAAACAGTGCAAATTACTTATCGGTTATTTAAATAATTACATGATACATAAATATAAAATTACACACACACACGCACGGACGCACGCACACACACACACACACATATATATATATATATATACTCTGAGGACAATTAACACTATATATCCCAATTATAACCATGAGGGATGAACAGGATATTGTTGAAAAATCACTACTACTAGTGACATAACAAAAAGGTACCTAACTGACTCGATTATCATCATCAAGTGCCTTGCTAATTAGCAGTGGTTATCCTGCGTCTGCTCAACCCTGCTTTCCAAAAAAGTGTTTCACTTTGTGAGAGCACATATTTCTCTACCATGATACAACTATTATCCTTCAGTCTCTTTATCTTTTTAGTTTAAATGAAAAGTTAAACATGAAGAAGTTATTAGAATTTTGGAAACCTTAAACATTGATGACAAAGAAAAAGCACACGCTAGCAATCTGGCTAGCTTTACAAGAAATTGGATGAGGAATGACAGCATAAAATTGCAGAACTGTGGGTAACATTAACAGTATGTTCAGAACAGAACTGCCAGAACAAAAATACATAGACCAGTGGTGTTGAAGCAAAATGTCCCTCAGTGATCTGTTCTATTATCATTTTTACAACATATCACAACATTATTCCATGGTTTCCATAGATGATATTACAGAGAGTTATTCATAGTATACACCTCTTTTGCAGGTGAACATAGCATGTGGACTTTTATCTCCAGTAAAACAGAGGGTGGTTGGGGCACTGCTCCACTGAGGTTGAGTAATAGTGTAAACATTTTGAAATCCTAGCAGAGTTCCAACTCTCTAAAGGCACAGAATTCACACTGAAAGAATTTAATTGCCGATAGATGTATCTGATTGATTGAGTTTAGTCTAGACATGTGGAGATTAATCTCTGGACTATAACGGTTATATATTTTGGTTCAGGAATCAACACCACTGCACCCAAAAAACATTCCCACAAATGCCCTATCCCCTTTCTCAGCAGCCAACATAGTTCTCATGCTGAGGATACCAGTGGTAGCCTAAGTTCCTCTGTTTCTCCACTCGAACTTAAAAGAACGGTTGGCTTGTTGTATTGTGGTTTACAGCTAGGCTGAAATATCTGCACCTTTATGTTCAACATATTCAACTTCAGGAAATTCTTAAATCAGTCATTTCAGTGACAGGCTTGTTAAGAGGCAGTAGGTTTTTTTTTTTTTCCTGCAAAATGTGGCAGTGTAGAAGCCTGATTACAAGTCCACCTGTCTGTTCCTCATCTGTTGATTGAAGTTCGTACAGACCCTCTTCTCACACTCTACTGAATCATGAAATGATATGAAACCAGACAACAAGTAGAACCAGGCAGCCTCACAGTACCACAAACGACAAGTGAACGTTGGGGCTAGAGAACATTCTGACTGACTGACTTTTACCCCACCAGGACATCACACAAGCGATAAACACCCGGTGACACAAAGTGCCATCATTGCGGTTTAGGATCACCCGCGGAGAGGTCCCAGAAATCTCTTTCAGCCTTTATGCCATTATCTATGACTAGACCATGTATATCTATGCCCCAGCTATATTCAGGGCCCCCTGCAGAAGCCAGGGTGGGGCTTCTAAAAACGAAAAATTGCAACCCACATGGGGATCACTGATTAAGAGAACATCCATGAGCACATTATATAAATGTACTCCCCACAACGCCTAACGGCAAAAGGGGAAAATGATGATGTGATGACGTAACTGATGAGTAGTAGTCACATATCTGTCCTGGCCAGTAGAAAATCCGATGGGTGTGGCCACTGAAAATAAATACTGGTCAGAAAAATGCGGTGGTGACAAGGGCCATAAGTCAAAACTGTTTGATAAAACTGTTGAATGCTAAGCGCCCCCCACCATGAGTCAGTTTCTCCATGTGTGGATACTCTGTTTTAAAGCCACTAACTACTTTACTACTGCCCTCATTATTATTTGGATAAAACAACATGACAATGAAAACATATACTGTTGCTTTCCAGGTCTGATACAGAGGAAACCACATTGTCACGACCACATGGTGCATTACTAGACAGTGAGGTGGACACATTCAGATAGCCTGTACGTACATCTAGGCTGTTTTTTTTTTTTTTTATATGATTCAAACTCTTACCATCACTGTTGTGTGTGTGGTCATTGTAATTATAATTAAATGAACTTTACAACTGTAATATTAAATGAAAAGTTTCAGTTGCCAGTATGAGATGAAAGTCATTTGTAAGAAGCAGAAAGTCAAGGAGGCAACTACTGAAGAATTGTTTTGAGTCAGGGTAGACTTAACTCTTTCATTCCCAGAAGGTTTAGCATAAGGGGCCAATGGGATTGTAAAGAGAGATGTAAAATGACAAATTTTGTGTTAATTGGACTTTTACGTAGGAACTTATGAACGTATGATGCATTTTCTTGGAACTGAAAGATTTAAAATGCCAATGCTTGACCTAATGTTCCTGGTATGTTCAGATAAGTTATAATATGATTTTGACATTGTATTAACACCATTTCTCAGTTGTATATGTTTAGTGAAGGTGGTGTGGTGTTTCTGCATTGACTAAACAGCCAGCATGCTATATAAACACGATACTGTATTCCTCTTCTTCATCTTTTTCACTGTCACCAGCTGTAAACTCTTGCGGAAGTTTCTGGGTCTTAGTCCACCTCTGGACGTTAGTCTAGTTCCAGAACTTGATTATTGCGTGCACATCTGTTTCACAGATCTGGATTGTATAAAGATTCCCGGTTCCTTGCCTCTCACGCAGATGCACTCCAACTTTGAAAGAAATTGTTTTTTTTTTTTTTATTATTATTTTTTTTTTTAAATAAATGACCAAAAATAAAATATTTCATAAGAGTCAGCTAATTGGGAGCTTCCTTTGAAGTGGCATTGCATCTGTCTAAGAAGCAAGGGACCAACAGACTGCATACAAATGAGTCTCTGCTGGTTCCTTGCCTGTCAGGCAAATGCACTCTGACTTTGAAGGAAGCTCCCAGTTAGTTGACTGTCTGACATTTTACCCCCCGGGACATCACCCCAAGCTATAAACACCCGGTGACACAAAGTGCATTCGAATGAAGATCACCCGGGGACAGGTTCCAAAAACCTAGTTCAACCTATAGGTTGGGTTCTATTAAGGCCTCTGGCAACAGCCAGAATAGGACTTCAAAATAACATAAATGTGTGTCCCCCAGGGGACGGATATGTGCATAATTAGTGAGTCAGCTCTTATGACATGCTTTTGGGTAGGCAGTGGGTCTGTTCTGGTTTTCCCTACAGTAGGGCCCTAGAACCCACATGGGGACCAACCTGCATTTTTATAGATCAGTCAGCACCTGATGGGTCCTGTGGTAAACGGCCACATTTACTTACCTGGTGCCTGTTTTAGGTCGGCAGGGTGCCCAGGTTTTGACATATTTTGAAGACAATCTGCCTCAGTGTGGATTTAAACCTTAGTTCTTCGGGCCAGCAGACAAGGGTCTAGCAATTATTGTACCACAGCTTCCAGTTTACGGATACATTAAGTATGATAATATAACAAGAGGGACATTATGCATCGGCAGTTTTTGTGTGTGATAATTTTGTGAACCTAATGCAGGGAACTTTATTCTGGATTTTTGTACTAGTTATGTTTTTAGTAATTTTATACAGGGATTTTAAAATTTTATTATCAGTGCAGTTATTGAATTTGGTTTATTAACATTTTAATGATGGCATGTTACTACATAATTTTTTTGGGGGGGGGGGGGGGGGGGGGGGGGGGGGGGGGGGGGGCTCTTTTTGGTGTCATTTGGTTGACTCTTGTGATGTCATTGGGTTATGTATTTTATATATATATACACACACACACACACACACACATATACGCACCTACACACATATAAAACCATTTAATATGTTTCTTTTTTTGCTTTTATATGCTAATTTCACCTGCTGAATTAACACAGTGATGAGTTACTTGCAAGTTTAAAATGAAATGTATTTTCACCTTTTAACTTTAATTTTGAACCCATTGGAACACTTCACATCCAGAACACAGGCCTGAAGACCCAGTCAATGTTCTCACACAGAAGCAAGAAAGTATTGTATTTAGATTAGGCACTGGGCACAGGAGACTCCACAGCCACAAATACTGATGATTGGAAACTCAGAACGTTGCCCAGATTGCTAGGCACCCCAGAGTGATGAACATATGCTGCAGATATGCTCCTTACATGAAGTAGAAAGATCTCATGTCTGGCCAGTTCGCATTTAGTGGAAGCTGTATAATCAGTGAAGGATGCGTGTTACACCACAACTTTCATAGAGACAGTGGCCTTCTCATCTCTTCTTATTCTTCTTCTTCTGCCCATTCACTGGCTGTAGACTCTGGCAGAAAGTTATGGTTCTTCATCCACCTCTCAGCTTGTTCTGTTCCAGAACATGAGTGTTGTGTGCACATCTGTTTTACAGATCTGGCTTGTTTGTATACAGACTCAGTTGAATGCACTTCGATTTTGAAAGATGCCCTCAATTAGTGGACTTCTGCAACATGTTTTTGGGTGGAGGCAGTGGGTATGTTTTTCCCACAATGGGTTATAGAAACTCATACGGGGAGGCCTTCTCATCTGAAAACCACTGGCACGGAGAACAAATATATGCAGTGGTTGAAAGGAACCAAAATAAGGGAGTACCTTTATGCTTGCCTGTTGGTCTGAAAGTCTTGAGTTTGGATTCAAACCAGATGTTTTTTTTTTAATTGACCATGACTCCCAGGTCAGCACAGCCTAAAATTGATGCTTGGAAATGTGCTAGGAACTAAAGGCAGCCTGCATTATGTTGGCATCACCCACCAAGTGCCCATTGATCTACACAAATATGAGTTTAACATGGTATGCCTGATGCGCTACTGATGGGAAACAGTTCATTTACTTGCAATAATTAAAACCAGATGCACAAACTGAACACCAAAATACTGCATGTTGTTTGGGGATATGTTTATTTGTATGACTGTAGAGGTGTATATGTTACACACACACACTCACACAAAATTAACAGTGTGTATTTATACCTTATAAAAAGTACAAGGACCTAGAGAAGCTCCACACCTCAGGGTAGAAGAAAATTAACTGAATTCTAACTACCTTGATCAGTGGAATTGTCCAGATAACTTAAAATGATATTACTAGGATTTCAAAGGATCTCAGTGCTAATATACCATAAATTGTATCATATAAATTGAGTTTACAAACCTAAAACATGTTTCCAAAACTAGGAGTGTCTTATATGATGGATATAAAATGCATTAGGTAGGTACAGAACTAACCCTGAGTTTTTAGCTGAAAATCTCAAAGTGGAACTACACGCCAAGTCAGCTTGTGTGCCACAGTTTACGGTAAATATGATCTTATATTTTGGAGTCCCAGTGGTGTAGCGTTAGACACTGGCCTGTGGATCCAAAAGTCATGGGTTCAGGACCTGATGGGCCCGAACTTTTTGTTGCTGTTGCTCCCAGGTCAACCCAACCTTAAATGGCTGGCAGTTAATTTTGGGAAGTAAAGGGTGATGGTGACCACATCAGCCACAGAGTGCTGATTGTTCTATAAAATATGGGTCTAGCCCTGTGTGCCCAGTATGCCTGAAGGCTTGGTAAAAGGTTCCTTTACTTTTGCTTGTGTTACATTTTCCAGTTCCATGTCCTTGAACAGTTCACAATATATTATTTGATCATTATGCTCATTCCTGACTAGATGAATTCCAATGGTAGTCTTTCATTTCAATGTAATATTTTTTCTTCAGCCATTCTGAAGTTATGTTTTCCTTTGATGTTGATCTAGTGATCCATATAATGTGTATGTTTACTTGTTGTCAAATGTTGCCCCAGGTATTTATTTGCCTGTAACCTTATTTACTGTCTCATAATCATGTGGATGTGAAGATGCTCTGTTGTTCCGTTAATAAAATCATTACCACTAATATTAACCGTATCTCCTGGATGACCTTTAAGAAAACTGCACTAACTGAAAAAAAGTGTATAATAAACCACCATTTTACACAGGCCACAAAAAAAAGAAATGACTATATACATCCCTGATTAGTCTCCTTTTACAGCATGCTTGTCAGGGGGCACTGAATTTGTATAACCCCCTAAAGAAATTGGGCCCCGGAATCCACACAGGGAGTTTCTGTATTTATTCCTTGATAACCTGCTGTTCGGAGCACAGGCTCCGTATCTCTCACCAGATGTCAAGTGTAAGGTTGCTGAAGTAATAAAATAAAAATGGATTTGTAAATAAAGCTGACATTTATGATTTAAAAATAATACACACACTTTTGCCCGGGAATAATGTCATGTCAATAATTAATTAAATTCCTTAATTCCAAACATTGTATTTCTATAGTTAATTTGTATTCATGTTTTTTTTTAAAAATAATTTATTATATTATTTGATTCAAAGTCTTGAATTTTGTTACATACGATTTTATTAATTTTCTTGTGCAATATTCATACAAACATAATTTCTGGTATTTGCTTTTTTAAATTTTTGTGAGATAACTTTTTATTTTTAGATTTTATGTAAACTGAATTCTGCGGCTCATGTTTGATGAAAATGATATATTTAAATAATATGAACACACACAATATATGGAGTAATTTATTGCCTGGCACATTTCACAAAATTTCATCCCATGCATTTCCACACGTCAATGTATGATGAAGTACAAAACATAAATTCCCCTTCAGCTGAAATACACCGTTCATATTGTCTCCTGTTATAGTGTGTATCTCACCAATATATTTCTTTTGAACAAATTATATTTGATAACCACAATGAAAAGATTTATGCTTTCATGATAATTTTAACCATTTATGCCAGATTTATTCAGCTTGTAAGTTCAAATCCCTCCTTCCTAGTGTTCACCAATTGTAAACTCCAGCAGGAAGTTCTTGTTGTTCATCAGCTTCGGAAGTTTGGTCTTGTTCCAAAACTTGAGTTTTGGGTTCACATTCGTTTTACAGATTTTGCATCTTGTAGCCATCAGGTCACTAAAATTTAAAAACAAAAATTGAAATTGAATTTATTTTTCAGTCACTAGTAGTCACTTTTTGAGCAAAGGTACTTTTTTTTTTTTTTTACTTTAAGGGAAGAATTAACCGCTTTTGCCCCCCTTGCAAATCAAAGTTTCCTTTTGATAGGGTTATTAGGATGTAACAAGGACATCACAGTGACAGAAAAGTTTTTTTTTTTGTCAACCCCAATTGTCTTAATTGGGTGGGAGGGAGTACTAAATGTAATCATACCCACCATGTCTACAACTATGCAGTTGCAAGCAGTATCAAAGTGGTTTAGACAATCAGTAATGGAGGGCACAGTTCCAGGAAGAGCATGGCAAAGGTCAACTAATATAGTGGTTAACGTAGGGCAGTCAAGTCACCCTGAGATGAAAATGTGCGAGGCAGGAAAACTGATAATGGTCCATCTTTTTTGAAGGGTTGTTGTGAGAACGGATAAAGGCTGAATGCTAAAGTTAAATGATGAAAAAAAGCAAATAATATTGTCTGATTGATTGGTCACACAAACTAATGATGTGCACCTGCATATGATAGGTAGTCCTGAGATAGTTATTTATTTAAAGTTTGGAAATGTACTGTTCTTTCCGTATTTTTTGGCTTCCATATATATTACACAAACTTTTTTTTTTCAAGCCGAGAGCTGCATTCTGTGTATAAGCTGACTCCCAATTTTAAACTTTAAAAATCTGAGAAACTATATCATTTTATTTATACAGGAAAAGGTATGCTATATTTTCCTAGGTTTGTAATTTTATGCTTCTGTTGCTGCACTTATTAAAGGATTTATAAGCTGGTATGCTTTTAGAATGGGAACTGCTGTGGCTTGGCAGCTAGAGGCTCACCTGGCAGCCTGAAGGTCTAGATTGAAATCTGCATTGAGGCAGATTTTTATATATTGACCTTGGCTTCCAGGTTAACCCTGATTAAAATTGGTACCAGGTAATGTCATGGGAAGTAAAGGGAGCTGGCATAATGTTCACCACGTTACCTATCGAGTGCTGATCGGTGTATAAAAAAAAACACACACACACATATTTATAAGTTCCTGCATAAATGATGCATCATAGTCAAGAAGAGGTCTATTACTTACTAGTTTTAGTTAGTTTTATATTTTGAGGGTGCATGACATTTAGACCTCCATAGATTCTTTGTAAGTTTGGTTGTTTGGTGATTGTTTATTCTAAGAGAGCATTTAAAAAAACGATTTCGTGAAGTATGAGAGTCACACAGTGGAAAAGATTGGGCTTCAGCACATAGTTTTCACAGCTGTGGAGTTATGAATGGCAGTGCTAAACTCATGGGTATACTACTTTTAGAGGGGTCAAATATACAACCCCTGTAACAAACAAATATGTTTTTCAGAGTTCTTCATAGTCTCTCACTAAACTTAAGATGTAAAAAACACACATAACGTGTTGATTGGTTCACGTGAAAAACACCCTCTCTTGCATAGTGTGTTGTTTAGGACACAAACCACTGAAGTGGATCAATATCATTTTTTTTCATAAGTAAAATTTTTTTTTCCAGCTGACTTCTCAGCCATGTACTAGATTTTGAAACTTTAGTTAGCCCTCTTTAAGAACAAAGGATTTTCAATATGGTTTCCTAATTCATCTTAATGCACATTTCAGTCATTTTAATGTCTGTCTTGTATTATTTTCAGGGGTTTGATTAATTTGTTTCAGCCACTGCAGTTTCACAGCTTGATCACAGTTAGATCATACCACTTTGTTTACATAATAAAAACTCATTTAACTATTCTCTTTGTTCATAAATCTTGTCTAAAGCTTAGATATATTTATAAATTAAGAGAAACATTAGCTTACATTTTTTCTCTGTCTTTTAAATATAGTGTAACCTTTGTCTGTTTGTATTTTAATATCAGACTTTTTCCATAGTTTTGTAGATAAATATTTGTAGTTGAAAACAAAATTTGTGTTCTCATGACCTTCTTGGGAGAAATTAAATATTACCTAGTAAAATATGTATGTGTGTAGTATAAAGAATTTTGATATATATACATTTAAAATAGTGATATAAAATAATGTGTGCATACTCCATACACTCATTTGTTTACATTTATTTCATGAATTCAATTGGGTATAGTTTCCAAACTTTCTCTTTCTTCATATCAGGTTCATTTATACTGGCAGGAATAAGTACCTATGAATTTCTTTGGTTAAATATGACTTATACCACTTTATTTTAATATTACTTTTTCTACAACCTTGTTTGTGACGCAACCTAGTTCAGGTTTAGTTTTTTATTTCTTTACATTCACTGCTGTGAAATCCATCAGAAAGTGCTGGTTATTCCTCCACTTGTTGACTTAGGTCTTGATCCAGGACCTGAGTTTTGCATGCACATCTGTTTGTGGTTTATGTTGTTATTTTTTAGAATCTGTTATTGGTGCTGTTCACATTTCTATGAATAACTTCCCTTGCCATTCATGCTTCCTTAGGTGGCTGGACCTCTCTTACATTGAGGAGGAGTCATGTTTTCCTTATTGTGAAAGGTTTAACCATTGCTTCCTTTCTTGTCTTTTCATCGCTCACTTGCCTAATTTGTTTCATGTTCTGCTACCTGCGCGACGGTTTGGGAGTATGGAAACAGCGTTATTTTTCTATTTCTACGCTTCTTGTAACTGCTTTCTTTCTGTCGGGGGAAAGCCACTGCCAACAAACGTAGAAATACAAAAACATCCCAGTTTTGATAGTTAAGAATTGTGGCGCCTGCGGCACTTTCCTCTGCAGTACTTCTTACTTGATCACAGGCGCCTGTGGCACCTGAAATAGACTCATAACAACACAGCCTCCCATAAACATTACATATGCTGAGCGAATGCCAAACCAAGGCATATCATTATACCCCTGCAACATAGTAGAGGTCCAGCGACCTAAGGATGCATGAAGGGCTAGGGAAGCTACTCTAATCATGGGCCTGGGAACGTGAACAGGACCCTGTTTTTTTTTTGTTTTTAAATTTCTTAATCATCTTATTATCTTTAAATATTCTTTTATTAAATGCATGTTTTTCTCATGTTATGTCCCTGTTTTGATTTTTTTTTATTCATGTGTTACTTCAAGTTTGTCAAGTTTAATCTTTGTCTCATTTATTGCCTTGAAATATCTTTTGCATGTCATTTATTAATCTCAGACTGGTCAGTTATCTCATTTTTAATAACACATCATATAGTGTTTCATTTCCTTGTCTTTTAGTTCCTCATAGTTCATCCAACCCCAGTCATTTTCTACCATAAAATTTTTTTTTTCTACTTGTATCTGTAATTCTCATCTGTTTATTCATATTTCCAGATTGTTAAGTTATGCCATTACCTGGTTTTGCTAGCTGTTTTTTGTTTTATTTTCCCAATTTTAGTATTAGTCTTCTGTGTATTCGGTGACATTTCCTCTAGTCTTCTGTTGTTCAGATTTTATGTGAATGAAGTCACTCACCTCCTGTCTTGATGGTTGTGCATTTATTTTGTCAGATGAATTAGAATTCTGCCTGTAAACAGTAGCTAATGTAGAAATTTATTCTGTACTTCCTGCCAATCTTGTCTCAGAATATGAGGCATCACAACAGCTTTATTTGCCTGTATAAAGAACACATAGAACCATTTTCTATGGAGCAGAAGGGGGTTCAAACAGTGGCACATAATCACTCATGGTGTACCACTTTGAGTGATGCAGGAAAACAAGTGAGCATGCAGTCTTAGGTCTTAGAAAATTCAGTCGCAGGTGTCCCCCCCCCCCCCCCCCCCCCAGATTACTTCTTTATGGACAGTATCTGCCATATCCTTAGGGATGATTGTGTTATCTAAACTGACTTGTTCTGATGAACCTGCGGGATACATGCTTCCTAACAGTTTCATTCTGCCACATCTGCCAAAGGCATTTGTAATAAAGCTACTGGGGTGAGTTTAATTTGATCATGCTTCATATATTTGCAGTTCCTAATTTTTCTATAAAGAATGGTATAAGCAAATATTGGCAACTAAAATTGTAAAGCAGATTTACAGAATTACAATTTTTTTGCACATGTGTACAGGGTTTGAACAAATGTGTGTATTACGATCATGATCGTGTCCTGAGAACTGAAATACTTTGGCCATATTAAATTTATTTCAAATGGCATAACTCTGTTAGTCCCAAACAATGTGTGGTGTGTTGTTGACTATTCCCAACATATGTCTCAAACATCACATCAAGTGTCTTCTTATATTTATGTTTTGATCAGTGTATACAAAATAAATCTTGCAACCACAGGGGTGTCTTTCATTCATTTTTCATTCCAGCAGGTGGTTAGCATTTTTGTGGCAATATGCAATAAAAAAAGAAGTGTTTCCTCTGCACAACCTTATGGGACCAAAAGAGTTAAAACAGAACAGAAAGGCATGGTTCCAAGAAGAAAATACAAATCAGCCAATGCAAAGGTGGACACATAATATAAATGATATCTTGGGCATGGAAATTCATTAGGTAAAGGCGATAAGTTGGGTTTTTTCAAGTAGCTGGAACAAAATTGTTCTGTCTTATTTTTCATTTGTCTTCCAGCCTTGCAACACGTGTAGTCCACTGATCCAGGCTGTGAGACCCACCAGCTAGAAGCTTTTGGGTGTGACCAGTAACCAAGTTTACACCACCGTCTCCCTATAGACCTTTCATTCTTGGGTAGATTCTAGATGGTTTGACATCCTCTGCCCACACACAAAACAAATGCTCAGAACACCTTACTGCTCTTCCACGGTGCATGTTAACAGTGTTGCTGCCATATTATATGAGCTGTTGCACATGTACATACTGCTAAATTGTCATGACACACACTTTGGGTATTGCAAGAGCCATTCTTTGTCCTGAAGTAATATTTTTTTATGCTCCGTGAAGACTAGGATGCCGTTGCCTTTACTTAAGGACTTTCCACTGCAGTCTGTTAGTTTAGCATGGATCAAAGTAAACTTCTTCTTCTTCTTCTTCTTTTTCTTCTCATAATATGTCCCAAAAACACAGACTTTCAGACCCATCACTAAATAATGATTCATTATCTTCTTGATATTCAGCTTCGGCCTTGCACAAAATTATAGATACGACTAATAAAATACTAGGGAAGCAGACCTTAACAAATACTAGTCAGATGCTCAGATCATTAAGCACATAACACACAGACCAACACAGCATGGCATCATCCAATGTCACCAACACAATGTCATATGGCCTGCAGTTCACTAACACATCATGTCTTATGACATCATCCAACTTCACCAGGACACAGCATGTCATATGGCATCATCCAGCTTCACCAACACGTCTTATGGTATCACCCAGTTCACTAACACATGTCACTTATGGTATAACACAACATAACACAACAGCCATATGGCATCACTGACACAACATGCCATATGGCATCACCCAGTTCACTAACACAACATGCCATATGGCATCACCCAGTTCACTAACACAACATGCCATATAGTATCACCCAGTTCACTGACACATGTCTTATGGCATCATCCAACTGTAATGGAACCATCTGTGGTGTGGTGGTTATTACTCCTGCCTACAAGACTGGTCTAGGTTCAATCCCCAGCAAAGGCAGCAGAAGTTTTCTCTTACACCAGCCCAACTTCATAAAATAGGGGCCTAGATAATGTCTGATTATCTGGCAGACTAATCAGCACTTGGTGCCAGCTGCCTTTACTCCTAAGAACATTTCCTGGTATATAGTCAACCTGGCAGCTTGGTCACTTGTTGAAAAAACATTACTGAATGTGAATTTGAGCCCAAGACTTTTCGGCTGACTGAAAAGCATTTAGCCACTTTGCTGTCACAGTCCTAGAAGGCAACTGAAGTAATATTTGTTGTTTTTGGTGTGAAAGTAAATTTGTCTAAGTAATTTACACTTGATTACGTGGTGAACTGTATATTTTGTAAACTTTGTTGGTTTAAAGACTTTTTTTTTCCCTTTTCATGCATTTGTGATCTATATGATGATATTTTCTCTATGAGGAAGTTCGTCATTGAGGTACTTAATGGTGTTATTCTTGTTTCAGTTTCTGCTTTTGTATGAGTTTGTACGGTTTTTCTAAAATGTTTTGCTGCTGATATTCAGAGGGTTTTTGTGAAGACTGGTGAACCAGGGTTTGAGTTTATTGTTGTGAAGTGATTTATTCTACATGTGTATGTGGTTTATTTGTTTGCTTACACGATAAATGGCGGGTTGTGTAACTTTCATTAAGTTTCATACAGAATGCGGTGAATAAACACTTAATGAAGCTTAACCAGGCTATCACTGTGTTGTATATGTTTGTGTTTATCATCTTCAGCATATGCCCATGCCAAGTGTTGCTCATCTCTCTTTTCAGATCTCAGTCGTTTATAGTTTGAATTAATTATTCAGAATTCTTCTTATTCTTCTCCTTCTCGTCTTCTTCTTCTTCGCCTCTTCTTTTATCTTCTCTTGACTTCTTCTTCCTCTTTTTCTTCTTCTTCTTTGTGTTCATCAGCTGTAAACGCGGGTGAAAAATTCTGGTTTTCGTCCACTTCTGGACTTTAATATTGTCCAAACATTTGGATTTTATCTTTTTTACAGATCTGGTTTCCTTGTATGCAGACTGCCGGTTCTTCCCCTCTCAGGCAGATGCACTCCGACTTGAAAGGAAAAATCCCTAATTAATCTTTTACGACAGGTTTTTTGTTGGGTGTGTGGGGGGGGGGGGGGGGGCAGTGGGTCCATTATTTTCCCTCCAAAACAATGAGATCTTGGAGCTCACACAGGAAGATTACCCACAATGCCATCATTTCAGATCATCAAGCATCGTCTCTCTTGGCCCGTCTCTGCCTCTTCTACATTGATCTTTCCAGTCATCACAATGTTCTCCAATGCCACTCTGCTCATCACAATATAAAAACGCTATATCGCACTTATAAACCCGAGGTCACTATCCACATCAAGCTGGCAGTGCTGTTTTGTTTTTGTGATTGTTGAGGCTGAATCATCCAAATTCACAAAGGTATGTCGAGGAAAATAGCAAAAGAAAATGTATATATAATCTGGCCACATTTGGGGAGATTGCAAGATGCCAGACTCTTGAATGAATTACACTTGAGATTAATAGCTTTTTCTTTAGTATACTCTCGCAGTATATCAATGCCAATAATGAAAGGATTTCTGGTTAACTTAAAAGACCAGTCATCAAATGATAGTCTGGTAGTTTTAGTTTCAGCTTCATAGCAAACGAGTCACCCCATCTTTGCTGTGCTCCTGTGCCAACGAAAAACATCTGAAGTGCTAACACAAACAGTTCGACATTAGAAATGCATTTCATCATTGATGATAGCAGAAGTTACCAACAGATCAGCAGTTTTTATCATATACGGGCACCACCAACATTGCGAAGACAGGCATCGCGCCATTTTCTGAATCTACAATTCACACCACCACGTTGGTCAGAGTCGAAAAAACATTCCAAATGAAATCCGCAGCTCACAGTGTCACACCATGCATTAAACTCAGAAGCTGGGCAACGAAACTATATCAGGTCTACAAATGGAGCAAAAATGCATTGGCCACCGTCCGACAGAGGCAAAAAATTTGCCTCGGCTCCAAACAGTGTCCCTGCCTAGCGTCCATTTTGACGCTATCAAACGATATCTATCCAATGATAGTTTAGGGAGTGGGGAGAGATTGAGCATCTGTACCACAAAATCTAAATGTAAATTGTAACTGCAAGTTCATTATTTTAACACTCCTTTTTTTCGAATAGTTTATTGCGACAATGAAAAGTTGAGAAGTTCTTGGATAATTGCAGGTACAAATACTCTTTCCGACATAGTCCTGAAGATGTAAATGGCATTGTTTGTACCTTTTCCATCTACAAATTTATCATTTAATCTTGTGTCTTCTTCTACTTTTTCTTATATTATTCTCGGTATCATTTTGGTCACATGTCTCATAAGACTTATGGTCCGATTTTGTATTTTAAAGTAGCTGGTGTCATAAACAGAGCAGGCTTGTACATTTTAATAGGTCATAAGGACTTATCGCAGATCGCCCCAGCCTAAAGTTTATACTAGAAAATATTTTTTGGGGAAAAGGGGCAACGACGTAATATTTCCAACATCGCCAATCGTTTGGCTATATGTCAAACTATAACACAGTTGGTTTAAACAACTTTTCAACATCATGGCACAAGGGTAGTAACCCATAAGTGCTTCGTTCTATTTCTAACTCAAGCCTGAGTCTGATGAATCTCAGCACAGTGCATGAACTTCGAAACATGGGCGAGGATCCTGAATTACTTTTGGGTAGAATTTTTACTTCATATTTTGACCTGGCAGCGCGGTTAGGCTACTCTTTTTTTATTTCCAACTGCCAATTTATTTTTTTTTTTACGTGAACAACAATACTCGGGCGTCCGATCTCTCCCCCAGAGACCAGGGGAAATTTCTTGAAGTCCAGCTGAAAAAGTCCCAACCTTCACCAGGCCTGAACCCGGGATCTCCAGCATTCTAGGCGGACGCCATGCCTCGAGACCACTCAGCCTCCCATGTCTATAACAAATTTGGGACTAGCAGTACATGGCTGATGGTGTGAATACGATTCCTTTCTTTGGTGGATACTTCGTTTTTTGAGGAGATTTAAATGTAAATATTATAGCCTTTATTTTTCAGTTACTCAATAAAATTGTAATTAATGGGAAAAAAACTAAATTGTTTTGGTATTGAACTTGATTGACTGACGTTCAATCCCACCAGGACATCACACAGAACGATAAACACAAAGTGCCACGATTCGGATGAGGGTCAACCGGGGACAGGTCCCAGAAACCTTGTTCAACCCATAGGGTGGGTGATATTAGGGGCAACTGCTAGAGCGAGGTTTTGAAACAACAACAAATTGGGCGCTTCTTTGAATCGTTCCCCAAAATGGCGGCTGTAATATGATGGCGTTCAAAAAGGAGCTAAATTGGCCAATTTCTGGCCATAAAACATCCAAAAATATCCGAATGCGGGGTCAGTTCTAATAAAAATATATGTGCCGGCTCCGAATAACGAAACAAATGCTCTGACAGGGTCTGGGCGATACGTTGCTTGCCGACCTGCTTCTGCGAGTGTGCCTCACCGCCGAGTGTATCCCCCGCGCCGCTACGCGCGGCGCGGATGGGGGCTAAACTAGATGGCTACCGCATCTCCTGCAACTTCCTCCAAATACTGTACTCGTGAGTCCCAGGCACCTAGATACGCTCGGCGATGAGTTTAATCGCGTTTGGCGCATGCCGACAAGTCTGACATCTACAGCTGCTAAATCCTCCAATCGGAAGAACACAGTATTGCTAATCGGCTTTCATCGTCTGCAATGTCTCGAAATTGATCGGATATTTTTGGATATTTTATCGCCAGAATCTGGCATGCCGCCATTTTGGGGAATAAATCAAAGAAGCGCCACAAATTGCGTATAATATTTAAACCTAGTGGTAATCTGATTTAGGTATTCAACTATCAAAATAAACATAAAACCACTGAACAGCTCGATAAAGGATTTCTTTCTGAGTGGCCGGACATGCCACTTAGCTGATGTTCTAGTTTTCTCGGACTGCCTGATCCGCCACCACTCATCCGCACATACAGGATGTTGACTCTTCAAGATCGGGCTTGACAATCATAACATCTACATTTAATCCTCAGGGAGGATCATTCTGAGATTGATTTACATTTGACAGTTTCATTGACTTATCTCCCTTGGTATAGGAAAACTCTTGGTTTTTAGACACTTGGGGAGAGGGGGGATGGTGCCTTGTGCGCTAGAAGGTCGACGTTCATCCCTATCAGCAGAGTGAAACGGCCTGTAATTACCGTTTACACTTTCTATTGCTACAGAAAAATGCAATGTTTCACTATATATTATTACTGATTACTATCTGTAACAAATACGCCACTCGGTTGACGTAGAAAAAAAAAAAAAAACACATTCTCTGTGTGCTTACGCTATACAGAAACAAACTGTTATGTGTAAAATTTACCAGTTACCAGTGCTTCGATGCTAGCTGCTCGAATATTTTTTTTCCAACAAAGAAGCGCAGAGGAAGAAATTGACACGTAATTACAATGTTACAGTTATCCGCCTGCGCTTACACGTGCGAATTGATCACGCCTCGCAAATGAACCACTGTTAACTTTCCTGCCTCGTGAACATTCATACCAAGGGCTTTTAAATGTACCGTTTACCACTGTGCTGGCCATTATCTATCGGTCTATCTTATTTCTTGTAAACAAAAATAGTTCGAATTTTTTAAAAACCACTATAGCGTTTCATAAATCCGAACTATTTTTGTTTACAAAAAATAAGATAGATCGATAGATCAAAATTGCCCCTTCAACCCCCCTCCCCCACCAGCTACTACCTAAAGATTTATCATGCCATCCTTCTTCTTCTTCTGCCCTTCTAGTCCCCAATGAAGTATAGGCCCTCAACCAACCTTCGCAAAGTCGTTGTATCTTTGACGCAGCTCTCCCCATGTCCTTCCACATCTTTCTAACGTCATTCTCCAGCTCCATTCTCCTACGGTTTTTTTTTTTTTGCCTTCTTTTATTCATATGCTCCTGGGGGTTCTAGTGCAAAGACATTTTAGTTAAATTGTTCTCTGGTTTTCTCAATGCGTGTCCTGTCCAACGCCAGCGTCTTTTCTTCACCTCTTGGTCCACTGGAGCTTGATGCCATCCTTAGAAAAACAGATCTCAGGTTGAACGCAGACCAGCAATGCAGAGTCCATATACCCAGTTCACCCTGCGATAAAGTTTTAAAACTAGGACACCCGTAACGGTTATACCAGTGAGGTGCAACCTACAATACTGTGCGGGTACGGACCCTATTTTCTTGCTTAGGGCTTCCTAATATTATATTTACTGGCCATCTTCTATTTCGTCACTGCAACAAGATCTCTACGTATTTATGAATGATAATTAACGTTACAATTACTAACAATTAACATTGACTGGAGTTTATTATTTGAGTGCCTGCATAATTTTTTACGTCTCTTGAAGAATGAGACTGGGGAACAAGATTTATATTTAGTCTCATCTACATTTAAACTTGCAGTTTGCACAGTAAATGTCGTGTGAGAGCCGAGATAACCTTGTGGCTAGATCAGTGTTTCCGAAAGTGGGTACTCTTAGTGGCGCTAGACGGTAGTGGGGGCGGGGTGGTCGTTTCAGAGGTCGCATTTGCGGTAGTGTTGAATAAACAGGCTTTGATTTGAAACTGACATCTCCATGATTAGGAAAGGCTAACTATATTGTGTATGGCCAGATACGATGATTACAATTAATTTTCTGCCATAGCAAATAATGGACAATACATGAGTTTGTCTGTCACTGTAACGTACTGGTATTACTTTCACACATTATGATCAGATGACAGCGTAATATGGTGGTTATCACTTTCTCCTAACACGCAGAACGTCCTAGGTTTGATCTTCCGCAGAAACGCTTTTTTTTTTCTCTTTATATATAAACTGTTCATTGTAAATTTTCAGTTTACCTTTCTCAGCACTTTCCGCAATGGAAGAACCAAGTATTACACGTTTGTGTGTATGTGTGTGTGTGTGTTTTTTTTTTTAATAGCACTTATAGGGTGATTGCAATTAATTATGACTAAAGTGGGAATCGCGAAAACGTATTGGCTAGACCAGTGTTTCCCCACTGTGGGCACTACCATCTCACCGGGTTGGCTGGGGCTGCAGAAGGCGCGGTAGCTTCATCAGCCAAATCTGAGGGCTGCCAACAGTCCGAACTATAACGCCGTGTCACAGCCTGGCGTTGGGGGGGGGGGGGGGGGGGTGTGTTATTTGAGCCTGATATACCTCTTCTCCCCATAGTGGTGGAATTGACCAGGGTACCGTTAGTGCTAATGTCTAAACATACGGCAGTGATGAAGACAAAGATTAAACAGAGGTCGGGAGAATACAATTTACTGTCATTTTCTGAGGCGAAGCCAGACAATTGAATCTCTATATAGATTGTCATATCTTATTACTAAACTTGTTTAGGCCATAAATCTTTTTACACTACTTTTTTAAAGACTTTATACAGCTTAATTTTTTAATTTTAAGGCTGGATACGCAGTCACACAGAATGAGTCATTTACTGTGTGTGTGTGTTTTTTTTTTTTTTTTCATTAATTACAGATCGCCGATAGTCGAATGGTCGTGACGCCAACATCAAGTTCCTAAACGCCAGACCTTATTTAAAACACTGGAAGAGTCGACTGTTTCCCCTGGGAAAATACAGTGAACTGTTTTCAATGTTGGGTCAACATTAACTAGACGGAAGAACAGGTTGTTCTCGTCCGGGAGTTTCAGGACGCAAATATTTGCCTACTCTCTGGGCTCGAAGCCGACTCTGGCTCGGACATCGACAGTGGATTTTTAAGTGCATTGTCGCATTCATTTAGCCAAGGTTGATTTCGCGACCTGGCTATGGATTAGTACGTGGAGTCATATAAGGGAGTTGCGATGATGCTGTGGCTAGCAAACCTGCCTGTCGAATCAGAGGTATCATGTTTAAATCCCTATCAAAGACTTTATTGTTAGTGGGACAGAGGCTCTAATGTCGGCCTGGCCTAAAATGATTGAAACCGGGAGATGTCGTGGCAAGTAGGGACAGTCGTTACAATAATGGCCACACCACCCATCGAGTAGAGACGAATCTAAACAATATGGTGCTATCTTCACAACCCTCAAGTGCCTCAGGTTCTCTGTGTGGGTTCCAGGCTTCCATTGTGATAGGAAAAAAGTGGTCACGCCGGTTGCCACGCGCTCTGAAGGCCGTGGGTTCGTCTGACAGCTGCGCGATCCCTAAGGATCGTCGCTGGAGCTGCGCAGTTCTTGTTTTGTGCTACGCTCTTAGAGGGCGGCTCGTCGTTCTGCAGAGAGAGACTAAGCCATATGAGATAAAACCCGGTGCAATGAAGTCGAGCCTGTGTATTTTAACCTGTAACATTAATCCTTTGGCAGACTTGCAGCGTTTAAGCCACTTGTCTTTTGTGGGTGCCCCTAAAAATTAAGACACCGACTCCACATTTCAAATTGTTGGCGCCTTGCAGTCTTGCCACCCAACAATGTTATTTTGTCCTATAGTGTGTCTTTCTATCTTTCTACTTCTTTCTACGAGGGTCCATCAATACATTGTCTGTTTCTATATTGATTATATATATATATATATATATATATATATATATATATATATATATATTCTTCGCGTTCACCAACTGTAAACTCTTATGGAAATTTCTGGTTGTTCATCCACTTTTGGACTGTCTGTTTTCAGTACCGAGAGTTGCGTGTGCGTCCGTTTTACAGATCTGACTCATTTGTATGCAGACTGCTGGTTCTTTGCCTCTCAGGCAGATGCACTCCGACTTCGAAGGAAGCTCCCAGTTAGTCGACTCTTACGACATGATTTTGGGTAGACAGTGGGTCTATTCTTTTTTTACTTTAATAGGTCCCTGGAACCCACACGGGTGATATATATATATCACATACGTCAACTACGTGTAACACAATGGCACCGAACAATCAAATCTCTTTCTTAAATGTTGGTTGCATCCTGGACACAGCGTTGCGGCCCGATATGTTTATATGTATTCCTATGTTGTTTATTTGATCTTTGCTAGGTTAATAAAAAAATATGTAACCTATGGTGCCATTTCAGTGGTTTGAGATGACTTTTATCAGTATTTCATAGTTGTGGATTTCAAGCTGTATGATAGATATGGTCGATGAAGACACGTTTTTTAGGGATGCCTAGCTGGTCATGCAACTTAGCACACTTGATCCCTAAGCGAGGCGCACACGCCATTTTGGAGGTAGCTGGTTTCTTTGCGGGCACCGTAGCTATGACTTTCGATTGTTATGCTGTCTTATGAGTCTTTCTGTCTGTCTACTTCTTTCTATAAGTGCCGATCAACACACTGTCTGTCTATCTGTCTGTCAGTTACATATATAATGTCCTATAGGAACGCATGACGACTACACGACCATGGCGATGACCAGTATAACTAACAAGACCTACAGGCTTTAATAAAATTAGGTCAGTGTGCCTTATGTGGCGTGTGACGTCAACATAGTTCTAGTTCAGTGTTCCACAACGGGTGAGATCCACGATAATCTCCCCAGCCGAACTAGGTCGCATTCCATTGATACATTTTTTTCGACTCGTCTGCTGCCCGGGGGGTTATGGCTATATTGTCATTTCTGGCTTGTCTTGCATTTACGTTTTTCTTCAGAGAAATAGAATGACTGTGATATAGGTTGCAGCACTCTCTAGGGGAGTTGTGGGTTAGACCCAGTTTTTTAAATGTTTTTGTAGTAAAAAAAGCGCTGGCGTGCTTAAATAAACAACACGCGATATGAAAGCGTTGCTGAACACCCGCCTAGCAGTGTGTGAAGGTCGGGTGACTGGAGGTCGACCAATTAGAAGTGAGCTAGTGTGTAACGTGGGGAGATTATCATGGATCATACCCCTCAACCTGTTTACACGCTCGGCCCAGCAAAACAGGGGGAATTATTTCGTTGCCCACAAGACAGCTAACCGAACACGGAAGCAAAAACAAACGAAGAATGCAGTGAATTTGTTAATCCGATGTCCCACAATTACAGTTTTCAGCTGATGCGACATCTGCTTGGGAAAATCTACCTATAATGTCCCGTTAAACCAGTGGCTCTCAACCTTCCTAACGCTGCAACCCTTTAATACAGTTCCTGATGATGTGGCGACCCCCAGCCATACAAATATATTTGTTGCTACTTTATAACTGATGGCAAACTACTGGACGTAAATGTGCCTAGAAAAATAACAGACAAAAACTGATAGGGTTGGTTCTGCAACGTCCTGTAAATGAAACGCAACTTACTAACTAACTTCAGTAAATATTCGTTTTTCGATGGTCTTTGGCGACCTGCGTGAAAGGGTCGTTCCAGCTACAAAAGGGTCGCGATGCACAGGTTGAGAACCTCTGCGTTACATGATTAGACAGATTTCGGCGGCCCGCCTAGACTTCTCCACGGCTCACGAGTGGGCTCACTGACTGAACAACACTGGTCTAGTTTACCTTTACACATTGAGTTAAACGCAGTATACAGCGATTGCCTTTGTGATCCAAGCCTCAGAAAGCATGCTGTGGAAGGTGAGGACAGTCATGATTCATACAGAGAGACATGCTTCGCTTTCGAGGTCACGGGTGAGGAGCATTGTTTGGATCTTTTTACCGGAAATGCTGGTGTGTTGGGAAATGAACAGGCGGACAGACTCGCTGGCTCTGCGCAACTTAGTGAAATATACATGCATGATAAGGCAGACGGGGTTAGGGTCTTGTGGGAGAACGTGTACAATTCAAATGGAGCAACATAAGTCTGGCGAGAGTGATGCAGCGGGGACTAACGATGGGATCTCATCGATACTCGACGCTCAGAGGAAAGGCAAGACGGACGTATAATCCGAATGCTACTGACACCATTAGTATTGAAACTCTGTGCTGGGTGCTGAAAGATGGGGACTGAGCGTTTACGGGAATGACCCAAATACTGTGATGTCGGTTCTTGAATCAACTCAACATTTGGTTAATATTGTAATACATCAAGGAGACAAAGCAAAGAATACTATCGCTGAAAATAAGAATAACATGTCTTAGCTGTCGTAATAAAGAATTGCTCTATCTAAGAACAGCGGTTCTCAGCCTGTGGGTCACGACCCTTTTGTGGGTCGAACGACCCATTCGTAGGGGTCGCCAAAGACCATCGGAAAACACATATCCTTTGAAGTTATGAAGTAGCAATGAAAATAGTTTTATAGTTTCAGGTCGCTACAACATGAGGAAGTATATTAAAGGGTTGCCACAACACAAGGAACTGTATTAAAGGGTCGCGGCATTAGGAAGTTTGAGAATCACTAATCTAGATTATAAAGCAGAGAATAGTACCGATGAGAAAAAAAGTGTCATGACTGTCGTTCCAAGCAATGGACGCTGTCAGGGGCAAGCACTCCCTGCTCACATCAAACATGGCTCTCCTTCCGTGAAAAGCAGACGAGCGCAAACAGAGGAAATTAATCTGTCGCGTCAAGACAAGTGAGAAATGTACGCTCTGTTTGCCACCACAGCGTCCACAAGCTGTCACGTCGATGCTCCACACAATTTAAGTACTTCAGGCTGGTGTCGCTTGCCGATGCTACAGTCCCATCACGCTAGCAGAGACCGACCACTTGGTAGTATTTGCGGTAATGTCGCTGGAAAACTTTGCTCAGTATATCTGAATGAGAAATAGAAACTATGTTTGTAAAACAAAACAAAAAAACAAACAAACAAACAAAAAAAAAACTAATAAAATATGCTTTTATTTATAAAGCATCATATAATGAACGCACAAATAGACCAAAAAGATTTATTATATAATCAGCGCGATTGAGTAATTGCCAATATTAAATTTATCCAATTACTGCAGGCAGGCAGTCTTTGAGCCTGAGGATTTAGGACCGCAAGGCTAGTGCTGTCGCAACAGATTATATCTTTTCATTATTAAACTACAATTTTATAAAACGACTATTAAAAGCGTCAGGCGCCCTTAAAAGTGATATACATAAAATCACATAGAAGTTGTACATGTAACAACTGAATCAATTGTACAGAGATAAAGCTGAAACTTTTGGACAAGTCGAATCAAGTATTTTATACTGTTCAGCATCTCTCTCTTCTATTAGTGGTGGTATAAAACTGCAGACAAATTTTGTAAAGGGAATTCCCCCCAAGGATAGGAAAGCCGGAGTTTCCCTGTATAATTCGGACACATAACGTTACATCAAAGTAAGGGTTTTCCGGTTTTGTGTGTGTGTGTGGGGGGGGGGGGGGGGGGGGGGGGGGGGGGGGGGGGGGGGGGGAGGGTATTGTCAGTTTTGATAATTCTAAACCTAACCATAACCAACGCCTTCTCCAGATGGAGGACCCTGGTGCTGACGTCATCAGCTTGACGTGGCTATTTTAGGCTGGGTCGACCGGAAACAATATTTAAGAAAAAGAACCTTTTCCACGCCTTCGGGCGTACTGATTAAGATCCATATTGTATAGACCTATCAGCAGTTGGTGGATGATGTGATCAACATAACACCGGTTGACTTTGCTTTCCAGGACTTTACCTGGTACTTATTTAAGGTTGGATCCACCTAGGAGCTATGGTTATTCACTTTGATGTCAGATAAATAGATATATCATCATCATCTTTGTCACGAAAATCATCTTAATCATTTCGTTTCTGACTCCATTGTTCGTTACGCCAGTGTGGGTGTTTCAGAGATTCCAAGAGGTCATTGCTGGAGATTGGGAATTCCATGTTCTGTGCGTTAACCTCGGCAGTCGAACAGCCATTCTGGGTAGAAAACGCGAGGTATTAGAATGCAATCTGATAGTATCAAGACGATTTTCTCGCATTTTAAATATATATTTTTATGCACCCCACCCCCCTTTCCCCCGACTACCGAAAAGCATGTTGAAGAGTCGACTAAAAAATAAGCTTTCTTCGAAGTCAGAGTGCATCGGCCTGGGTAGCGAGGAACCAAAAATATGCATAAAAATGAGTCAGATCTGTAAAACCGATGTGCACGCAATATTCAGGTTCTGGAACAGGTCTTCAGTCCAGGGGCGGACAAACAAGTAGAACATTCCGCCAGAGTTTACAGCCGGTGAACGAAAAAACATGCAACTAAAGCCCCCCTCCCCCCCCCCCCGGGTCCCTTCCTATGTGTCAGTGGAGTAAAAAGGGTCCCTAATTTTTAAATACACGCTTTATGTAAGAAGTGCAGAGCGCAGTATTACACAGCCTTTACACTTTATTCAGGTCGAGGTGTACGTTACAAATTTACGTTTTCACTACTAGCGGTACGCTTAAAACTAGGTCACGGTTAACCAGGCGGATGTCAATTGGCGCGGTGGTATGTACTGTAAGACTCGTGCAACGTTATAGAAGCGTACAACAACAAAAACAACAACAACATAAAAGAAGCTTTCTGATGTTAAATGTAAAGATTGCATCATAAACTTGTTGAGCATCCGGTTAAACATATCTAGGCATATAATTCAGTTAGTCTAAAATGCAGCTGCATTACCAACCAGGTCAGTGTTTGAGAATGGTGCCCATTCAAGTGTCATTTGAAGCATATTAGGCTCTTTTTGAATTAAATACAGTTAGTGTTGCACCAGTTCCTTCCTTTCCTGAAGTCATGCACCTCACTGGTTTGGGGTGACAACTAGCAAAAAAGGAAGCCGGGGGGGAAGGGGGGGGGGGGTGTCAGCCTTTGCAACTGTTAGGGACCAAACGGTTGTGGCAACGATTCCCGGTCCAAATAGAGCGTAACTGGGCAGTCAATGATACTTGGTAACCTTTAGCACAGGCTAGTCTGAGTTAGAAAGGAGTCACGTTGTGTTCTGTTATGTATATATTGGGCGTCCTGTGAGCGACCAGGTACACGGTGGTTTTACTCGTTGGTCTGAGCGGCTGGGGACATTGTCTATATTCCTCCCTTCTCGGACTTGAAGCACGATGGCAATTTGTCACCACAAAATTTTAACAGTTCTAAAACAATGGGACATAGGCTGCAGTCTCTCGTGGGACGTACGCTGAGGCTTTGGTGTCGGGGGGGGGGGGAAGTAGTGGGATAAGCCAGTTCTAAATCTTATGTGGGGTCGTTAAAAGCGGTCACATTGTGTAATATAGAGCACCCGGCATCACCGGTAAGACTGTCATAGTCAATACAACCTGACATCCGTGTAACAGAAAGTCGCTAGTATGAATGGTCAGCAAGCACGTATGCACGACCAATCACGGTCTGCCTGGGTTGGGAATCGTTACTAGAACCGACTAAACATTTGAACGGATTTTGGTTATAACTATTCTAACAGCTATACGGGGCTGAGTGGTGTCGGGGTATGGCGTTCCCTCGAGGACTTGAGGTCCCGGGTTCAGGCCCCGGTGAAGGCTAGAATTTTGTTTTACGTAGGCTTCTAGTAATTTCCCCTGGTGTCTGGATAGTAAGATCTGACGCCCGTGTGTATTGTTACACACGTAAAAAATGCTTTGGCAGTTGAAAATCGAAAAGAGTAGCTGTAGAGACTAACGGCGCTGCAAAATTTGAGTTAAAAATCTACCAAAAGTATTTCAGGATCCTCGACGGTGCTACAGAGTTTGTGCAGCGCTGAAATTTTTTCAACTCAAACTTGGGTTAGAAGTAGAACGGAACACTTATGGGTTACGTCTCTTGTTCCATGATGTTCACCTGTTGTATAAGCTTAGCCAAATCTAACAGCTATTTAAAAACTCCGTTAAATGCAACGGCTGATTATTGTCAAAGGCAAAACAACTTGCCATAAACCTGACATCAATCTTATCCGATTTTTGGCATCAATCATGCCTGAGCTTCTGCATCAATTCTATCTGATCCCCTGCATAAGTCATTTCTGATCAGCTTCAAAGGAACGGGTCACGAAACATGAATCAACGACCAATCACGGTGTGTTTTGGGCAGAAATCTAAAAACATCTGATCCCTTTCAACAATCATATCCGATCATCTGCATCAATTATACCAGATCATCTGCACCAATCATATCCGATTCCCTGCTTAAGTCATATTCGATCCCCTTCATCAATCATTATCGATCATCTGCATCAATCATATCCGATCCAATGCATCAATAATCTCCGAGCTACAGCATTGGTCCTATTCAATCCCCTGCATCACTCATATCCCACCCCCTTCGTCAATCATATCACAGCCCTGAATCAATCATATCCGATCATTTGTATCAATTCTATCCGATCCCCTTCATCAATCTTATCCAATCATCAGCATTAATCATATCCATTATTCTGCACCAATCATATCCAATCCTCTGCATCAATCATATCCGATCCTCTGCGTCAATCCTATCTAATAAATAACAGCGTTCTCCATTTAGACAAGCGACAGCCCATTCCTGGCGGGCCTGTGTTAATGTAACTGATGGCCTTTATGATTTGACAGGCCTGCCAGTATAACGCTAATGTTGGTTTGCGCTAACATGTGAAGATGGCTATTATCCCCTGGTTCATATCATTGCACAATATATTAATTGAGGAAGTGGAAAAGTAGGGGGAAAGGGGGGGGGGGACTTTGCGTATGTTAGCCCTTAAAGATACTGTAACGCTTGTTTCAGAAATGTAAACAGTCTGTGAGTAAGTCTGTCTGTCCATCTACCTACTGTCTGTACATTTACCGGTCTGTCTGTCGATCCATTTAGCTGTCTACCTTCTCACCTGTCTGTCTGTTGAAAATAAAAACACTGGAAGACACAAAACAAATCGCTCTAGAGTCTAGAGACAGAAACAGGAAAGGGCAAAACGGGAGACAACTGAGCGAATGCTCCACATCACTATCAAAGACGTATTTTATTTTCGCAACAGTTCTTTCGTCCAGTCCAGCGCTGACTCTGCGGAATCTACACTATGCAAAAACTCAAACATGCGCCAAGGACTAGCCTCTAACGGCCAGTCACACCTGCCACCATCTTCCAGGTGCCCTTATCAGGTGAAAGGGCAAGTCAGCACAGTTGATGACCTTATTGCGACACAGGGTCAGATCAAAGAATGTCAAGGTTTGGCCACACTACATCTCCACTGTCCTCTACCAATTCTTACCCAAATCCGACCTTTGAGGAAGAAAGTCAAGTCAACTAGTCCTCTTGTAATGGTCTGTTGTTCCCTCCATCCTGCCCCCACCACTCACCTATAAGGTCGATCTACAAGCGTCGTTTGATGTTAGCACGCGCTAACATAATTGTTAGGGCTGACAGAAGATTGTTTATGATTATGTGGTTTAAAACAGTCAGTCTCTGTCTAAAGTGCTGCAGCCACTGCTGTTTGGGGCTATATCATGAAGTGGGCGTAATCTCTCCCCGGGTGCAGCTCTCGTACCACTGCTTAAAATACACTTTACCTAATACGACCGATGTCGTAAAAGACACCTAACTACGGGTGTTCCCTTCGAAGTCGGAGTGCATCTGCCTCAGAGGCAGAACAAGACTAAAGTCCAGAAATGGACGAACAACCAGAACTTTCATCAGGAGTTCACACAGCCGGTGAACGATATTTAAAAAAAAAAAAAACAGAAAATATTACCGCATATGTTTAAAATTTTTAACGCAGATCTACATAAATAAAACATAGTGGTACCGCCCTTTTTCTCTTTGAACCTGCTGAAAAGCTTCAAATCTCAGTTACACGACCTGTTACACATATCAGCTGAAAACATGTTCATTGATGCAACGTGCTCGTGTGGAAATTTACCCGTCCCGAGTGGCATTTCGTGACAGTTAGCGTCACTCTATATGCTTCACCGTGTTTCAATTGAAGAAACGTTGCTCATGCGCTGGAGACTTTCAACAGGTGGTCGTTATATTTGGCGCGGTCGTCTCCCTTTTCAGATCCAGCAGTTTCTATTGTACGCTTGGCAGGGCTCTGCATATATATTAACTCTCCCACGCCCACGAGCAGGCAGGTGTGACTGTCTTTTGGCGACGGGCGCACGTGAAATATTCATACAGGAGGGGGAAATGAAGCAAGGGGGTCAAGGAAGATTTTTAAATAGGTCGCGGTGAGATATTGTCTCTTGTGGGATGTCTTTTCCACTTCCGTTGTTTTCGAAGCTACAGGAAGTAGACAGTTATCTAAATCAAAAACTTTTATGTGGCAGTAAGATGTTCAGAATGAGAGTTCATCAGTAGGAACATTTTGAAAAAAGGAAATGCCAACCACACCAGGCTGTGAGGATACTTTTATTGTGAATGATGCTTGACTGAACTCATCTAGAACCTGGTTTATTTGTTTGAGTTTACTGGCTATTTACTCCAACAGAAAGTCCTGGTTGTTTGTCCATTTCCGGACTGTGGCTTTTTTTTCAGCATTTGAGTTTTGTCTGTATATCCGTATTACAGATCTAGTTTATTTTAGTCTGCAGTTTCCTTTCCTTTCAGGCAGATGCAAATCTACATCAATGAAAAGAACAGATTCATTCAGGCAGATGCACTCCGAATTTGATGCACTGCCTATTTAGCCGACGCTTTCGACATGCTTAAAGGGGGCAGTGAGCCTATTCTTTTTCATACTCACAATTTTGACATTCTGCATCTTTGTAATGCAGTAAGTGAAATTACTCAGATTTCACACAAGAACACCTTAAGGTTCCACCAAACAATTGACACCTCTTTTTTACATCTAGGTCACGATAGTTTTTGAGCGTAGGCCTTTCCCGTTAGTTTGTGGTGTGACCTCCTCTGCGTGGATCCGTGACTGGCCTCTCCTGGGCATGGATGCGATCAGATGTCTCTTGTGGGCCTATGCTCACAAATATGGTATTAAACACAAATGACCACTGTGCTGTAACGATTACAAAAACTCACGTTAATCACGCCCACGTGTCTACTGGACACGGTGAACAACATTTGAGTCTGCTTTCCACATACCCGAGTACGATATTTTTTTTTTTTTAGAAACTAATAAAAACGCGCTATGGGAAACAATGCGTTTCTTCTTTGTGAACAGTATAATTCTACCAGCATCTGAACTGTACAGGTTGGGGTAGCAGACTTCACAGGTGGTCATTATTTTTCTTAAAATTGCTCGTCTCTGTGGCTCCCCGTGTGCTTTACGGAGCCCCACTGCATTTGGGAGAGGGCACCAGGGATGGGGTTGGGTTGGGGGGGGGTGGAGAAAGAGAAAGAGAGACAATAGGCCAATAGCCCCCCCCCCCCCCCTTCCCCCACGACACAAAACCAAGAAGACACACAATACCAGTCTGCATACAGATAAGCAGGATCTGTAAAAGGCATGTGCCCGAAAAACTTAATTTGGGAACAAAATTGCCTGAGACGCGAGGAAACCGCAGTCTGCAAGCAGAAAAGCTTGATATGTAAAACGGATGTGCACACAAAATTTAAGTTTTTAAGTAACAAGACAAAACTCGGCAAGTTGTCGAACAGCTTAAACTTTCTGCTGGAGTTTACAGCCGGTAAACGCTAAGAAGAAGAAAATAAAAGAGTTTGCCCGAAATGACCTTGACAAAGAAAGCGCGGGAATTCAACCGCCACTTGTTGGTGAGTAGTAAGAGCGTTCCACCTGTCCTTGTGCGTGAGACTGTCTCAGCTCACCATCGGTTGGACCCTGTTAGCGTGAGAAAGTTGGTAGCGAGTACCTGGTAATTTATGCGCCCTAGTGGACTTGATCTTCGGCCTGTCCTTGACTTGTTTCTAGAAAACGTGGTCGCATGTTATTATCTCGTTTGTTGACTTCTTCTTCTTCCTTCTTCTTCTTCCTTCTTCTTCTTCTTCTTCTTCTTCTTCTTCTTCTTTTGCTTCTTCTTCTTCTTCTTTTGCTTTTTCTTCTTCTTTTGCTTTTTCTTCTTCATCATCTTCTTCTTCTTCTTCTTCTTCTTCTTCTTCTTCTTCTTCTTCTTCTTCTTCTTCTTCTTCTTCTTCTTCTTCTTCTTCTTCTTCTTCTTCTTCTTCTTCTTCTTCTTCTTTTTCGGTTTTAAACTCCCGGTGGAATGTTTTGGTTGTTCGACCACTTCTGGACTTAAACTTGTTTCCAAAACTCAAGTCCTCCCCCTCTCTCTCTCTCACTCCTCCTCTTTTTCTTCTTCTTCTTGCTTCTTTTTCTTCTTCTTCTTCTTCTTCTTCTTCTTCTTCTTCTTCTTCTTCTTCTTCTTCTTCTTCTCATCATCTTCGTCTTCTCCATAGTTCGATTATTAGCTTTCCAAAAGAAGATGTTGATGTCAGCGCCTTCTTTAATATAGGATGTGTAATAGCGGGACATAAATAGTACACGTGTTGAGATTGATTCGTGGGAACAAAATACCTTAGACCGTGTTACCTGGAGGGAGCAAATCAGGATGGGCATGGGAATAAAGGAAAACAATGATTACAAAGAGTGTTAGAGTTAGGCGTTAAAAAAGGAAGTACATAACATAATAAAAATGTGCTTAAAATGTCATTAAATTAGCTACAATGGTCACTGCTAAGGTCTAGAACAGTTTGGATAGAGGGGGTGGGGAGCAGGACAGTTGAAGTGAAACATTCATTATAACAGGTGTTGGAAACGTCCAAAGCGGGCTTCAAGGGATAACTGTGCACGCCTCTTTATATCGTCAAAAATGGAATAAAAGTTAGTATCCTTTACATGACTTTACAGAACCAACCCCAGCTCTTTGCGGCTGTTGTGAGTTTTTTTAAGGCAAATTTACGTCCAGTAGTTTGCCATTTCTTTCTCGACGGTCGGCTTCCCGATACCACTGTCGAAACCAACCCAAGGCTCGCAGCTGGGATCGAACACAGCACCCCGGCATTACGAAGCTCGTTCGCAGCGCCTAAGCGACAGTCGCCGACAACTATGGAATACGGACAGAATTCATCTCAAACCATTATGAGTGCCAGTCAATACATTGTCTATTTGTTAAAAGGGTTACGTAGTCTCACATCTTGACGCAAATATTATCCCCTGGACTCACTTCAATGTGCCACTATATGCTGTATTTACCATCGTTCACAAGGTATCATTGTTCAGAATCACTTTGTTTTGTATCAACTCAAATATTAGCCATAAGACTCAGTTTTATAGTGCATGTCACATGATGTGTTTAGACTTAGGTTCACAAGGTATCCAGATTTTTTCTGTTTTGTATCACCTAAAATATGTCCCACGTTAAGCTTTGAGGTTAAGCTGGCGACTTTTCTCAGGGATCCCATTTTTCAGGTGGTAATGTTGCATAGGTTAGCCGCTGATAATGTCCAAGTTTGGGGGTCTCCGTGGCGAAGTGGTTAAGCCGTTTGCCTCGCGCTCTGAAGGTCGTAGTTTCGTTCCACGGCTGCGCCCTTAAGTTGAATAGTGCAATTTTTTACGAAGATTTCCTTGGATCTTCGCCAGAGCTACGAAGTTCGTGCTCTGTGCGGCGCTCTCGGTGGTCGGAGAGAGACCGAGCCATATGGGATAATACCCGGCGCAATGAAGTCGATCCTCTCGAGTTTAACCTTTAACATCCTAGCCTGGTACTGGTAGCACACTGTTGGTATGAATATGCTGTTTACAATCATTTTCTTGGCGCTCATACTTTGGATGGAGTTTTTGTGTTCTGCATGATTATTTCAACAGAACAATTTGACAACGGTGAGATCATGTAATAGCCGTGCTCTGTGGTATACATGGCTTCATCTGCAGAAGCAAGTGTCTGACTGACTGACTTTTTAACCCACCAGTACATCACACAGAACGATAAACACCCGATGACACGAAGTGCCACCATGCGGATGAGGACCACCCGTGGAGAGGTCCCGGAAACCCCGTTCAGACGTTAGGCCATATTTATGGCCCGGCTATATTTAGGGCCCCCGGCAAAAGCCAGTGTGGGGCTTTAAAATAACTAAAAACTGCATCTCACATGGGGATGATAATGTCTGACAGGAGGTTCACTTTACTGTATGCATTTTGGTTTAAGCATCAACTTCACAAAGTATCCTTTACTGCAATCAAGCAACAGAAATGATAAATGATGAAGAAGGCCAACCTTCAATAGAACGTAAATTTGTTTAGCAAGGTTGATTAATTACTTTAAATCATTAGTTTACAGCAATAAAACAGATGAAATGATAAATGATGAAGAAGGCCAACCTTCAATAGAACGTAAATTTGTTTAGCAAGGTTGATTAATTACTTTAAATCATTAGTTTACAGCAATAAAACAGATGAAATGATAAATGATGAAGAAGGCCAACCTTCAATAGAACGTAAATTTGTTTAGCAAGGTTGATTAATTACTTTAAATCATTAGTTTACAGCAATAAAACAGATGAAATGATAATGATATGAAGAAGGCCAACCTTCAATAGAACGTAAATTTGTTTAGCAAGGTTGATTAATTACTTTAAATCATTAGTTTACAGCAATAAAACAGATTAAAGCAGGGAAGAACCTAAAAACAAACGGAACTAACGGCAGAGGAACTAGAACCTGGCATTTTATTAGATGAAATAGCATACGTCATCCATACCGCCTCCAGACTAAAGGCAACAGGCGTTGATGATCTACCAGCTGAGGTAATCAAGGCAGCACGAGCAGCAGGCACATCATGGTTAAAGAGATTATTTCAGGTGACATGGGAAAACCAAGAAACACCATCAGATTGGCAAACTGCTCTCATCGTCCCGCTATGGAAAAATAAAGGAAGTAAAAAGGGCTGTACTAATTTCAGAGATATCGCTTCTCAGTGACACTGGGAAAATGTATGCTAAGATCAACGAAAAAAAGGCTAAGACCTTTGATAGAGTATCAACTTTCAGAAGCACAGATGGGCTTTCGACGAAAGAGAAGTTGCACAGATGCCATTTATACACTGAGACAACTATTAGAGAGAGCCACAGAGCACGATAAGACCTTTGGTTGCACCCAACTTCCTTCGATTGACATTCAGAATAGGGCATGGGGACCCCAGGAAAAGGATGGGGGGGGTCGATAGAGTCGACAGGCGAAAATGTTTTGTGATAGAATTGTGGGGGGGGGGGGGGGGGGGGGGGGGGGGGGGAAGCAATCATTTCATTATTTTTTGTAAAAGCCTGAACACATGTAATAAATGCTGCATTAAATCGAAGGCAGGATTTTCAATAACTGTTATAGTGAACTCTATTGTGTGTCAGGGCGGTGTACTATCGCCACTTTTTTAAAATATTAACATACATGGATACTATATGTAAGGAAACGAACTTTAATCATGAAGAAGATATTACAGAATTACTATTCGCCGACGACCAGGTACTCATGGCAGAAAGTGCGGAATGTCCACAGAAATACCTACACCAAGTTAATAACAAATGGGAGGAATATAATACGAAAATAAACACTACGAAGACAGAGACAATGGTTATAGGAAGACAGAAAGACAATTTAGAAATAAAATTTAAAAAACAACGTTTTCAGACAAACAGGCGAATTCAAGTATTTGGAAGCAATTTCACATCCTATGGAAAAACTGGACAGAGAAATTAGCTCGAGATGTGCCAAAGCTAATCAAGTAATGGGGCAACTATCTCCCCTGTTGACACACAAGCAGATAACCCAGAGTACTAAAGTGACTCTTATCAGAACTATTTTTTGGCCCATACTATGCTATCAGTGCCAAACGTGGACATTTACATCCTCTAATGAACGTAAAATTGTGACAACAGAGAATAAATGCCTTAGAAGAGATGCAGGAGTTTCATGGAAAGACAGAATACGAAATCACGACATCAGACGAATGCTAGGAATAAAGCCAGACTTATTGGTTATCAATGAACAACAAATGAAGTGGTTTGGACACCTAACAAGAATGCCCTATACCTGGTACTATCTGAAACGTTACAACATGTATAGAGCCAGCGGAAAACCTCGGAAAATAAAGAGTGATGGCATTAGAACAGCTTTACAGAAATGAACATTAATCCTAATAGTGCTTTTGATAGAGATCATCAACGAACAATGTTACTTATCCCCCCCCCCCCCCCCCCCCCGAAACTTAGCTGAGGTACAAGGTGGAAGAAGAAGAAGAAGAAGAAGAAGAAGAAGAAGAAGAAGAAGAAGAAGAAGAAGAAGAAGAAGAAGAAGAAGAAGAAGAAGAAGAAGAAGAGAAGAAGAAGAAGAGAAGAAGAAGAAGAGAAGAAGAAGAAGAAGAAGAAGAAGAAGAAGAAGAAGAAGAAGAAGAAGAAGAAGAAGAAGAAGAAGAAGAAAAAGAGGAATAAGAAGAAGAAGAAACAGAAGAGGACGAAGCAGAAGAAGAAGAAGAAGAAGAAGAAGAAGAACAACAACAACAACAACAACAACAACAACAACAACAACAACAACAACAACAACAAAAACAACAACAACAACAACAACAACAGCAACAACAACAACATGAAAAAACTCAAATATCACCAATTAGACTCATTTGCCGTGCATACCACATGAGGTATTATGTGTCAAGTTCACAAGGTATCATTGTCTATAATAATTTAATTTCAAATCCCCTCACACCGGGATGCAAATGTCAACCTAGCGACTCACTTTACCGTACATACCACACACTGTTTTCAGCACCCAGTTAACTATGTATCATTGCCCGAATCATTTGTTTTTGTATTATCCTCATCATCAGCCGCGCTGCCTTTCAGGTAACAGGCGGCACCAGACATGATATCATCAACCTGTTGAGTTTTTACCGTATCGGAGCTTCTCGTCAGCTAGCTAAGTGTTTATCTAAAGCTAGAGGTATCAGATTCTGACATCTGAATAACGCTGCGTGTCACACCCGCCATCAGTCAACCCCTAGTCTCCTTTGTGTGTGAATTGCCTTCCCGCCAGGGTAACGGTTCCTGGATAACACCAAGACGTCTATATTCTAAGTTGGATGAAATATTCAAGTTATTCTATCTCGCGCAGCTCATTCGTATAATTTCATTTTGTCCTATTAACTTGAATAAATAAGTTATCTCGTCCCCATGGGAATGCAATTTTTAGTTATTTCGAAGCCACACCCTGGCTTTTGTCGAGAGGCGTAAATATAGCCGGGCCTGAAATATGGCCTAACGGAGGCTGTTTCCGGGACCTTTTCACGGGTGATCCTCATCCGCATGGTGGCACTTTGTGTCGCCGGGTGTTTGTCACCTGTGTGATGTCCTGGTGGGGTACAACTTACCTACCTACCTACATAATTGTATAAATCCAAGTTCTTCTTTCACAATAAATAAAGTTAAATGAGCGTGTTAGCGATGTTCCAGGGCCATTGTACCGACCGTCGGCTTTTGATACCACTGTTCAGACTAAAGCAAAGCAATCTGGTGTTAAATCGCTTGCAGCTGGGATCGAACTCGTCATCTAAGAGTTAGGAATCGCGTCCGGAACTCCTAAGCCACATACTCATATTCTTTCACATTATTCAGCCTAAATATATAGTGTGTTTAGTAGTCTGTCTACTTACACTGAGGGGTTTCGAGGCATGGTGTCCGCCTCGAGTGCTAGAGGCTTCGGGTTCAGCCCCCGGGGCTGGAATTTTTTTCATGTGGGCTTGGACTTCTAATAATTCCCCCTGGTCTCTGGGTAATGAAATCGGACGTCCGTGTGCATCGTTGCGCACGTAAAAAAAAATCCATTGGCAGTTGGAAATCGAAAAGAGTAGCCGAAGGACGCTGCCCAGGCAAAATGTGGAGTTAAAAATCTAAACAAAGTATTTCTGGATCCTCGCCGGTGCTACAGATATAGAGCCTGTGCACTGTGCTGAACTTCTTCGGACTCAGACTTGAGTTAGCAGAAGAACGGAGCGCTTATATGTTACACCCGTGTGCCACGATGTTGATTCGTTGTTCAAAACCTTAAAACTTCAAACCCACTTACACTGACCTTAATTTTTTTTAAAAAGGACTGTTTTGAGTGTAATTATAACAAGCAAATCAGTCAATGCACTTTGGAAACAATGTTTCTGCTTGCGAGTGGCTAGTTATAGATTTGCAGTTAAGAACTGAATCCTTCGTCATCATTAATTTCCACTTTTTTATATAAACGACGAGGGATATCAGAAACTGACGATCAAACGAGTGACGGTTAATGGAAGTTTTCCTGAAAGTTCGAGACACATCGCCGTGATACAATGGCACCGGAAACTGTAGATTTGGGATCCTTGTGGCTTCGTTCCAGACAAACTGGACCTCAGCTCCCTTCCATTCAGACCATTTTTAAGGGGGTGTTAAGTAACCGCTCCCTAACCATGTGTATGTGTATGCATGTGTGTATGTGTGTGTGTGTGTGTGTGTGTGTGTGTGTGTATATGTGTATATCTAAAAAAAGTTGCGTGACCTTTACACGACATTGCAGAATCAACCTCAGGAGTTTTTTGCTGTTGTGGTTTTTCTACGTAAATTTTACGTTCAGTAGCCTTGCATCACTTTTGAAGGGTCAGCGCTCCGTACCACTGTCGAAACCAACACAAGACATTCTGCTGTCAAATCGCCTGCAGCTGGGATCAAACACGGCATTCGAAGCGCGTTCACAACGCCTAGCCCAAAGACGTCGACAACCAGGTATATAAGTTCTTGTTTGAAATATTATTTCTGTATTCCATACATTTCGTATAAATCATAATAATCTGCAATTGGGCATAGCATTGTTGTTATTTCTTTTAAATTATTTTTTGTTATATTATTATGTACTTTAACGAGTTATAAGCATTTTCACCTCTCTCTTTAAAAAATGTAAGAGGAGTGAACACCCCTTTGTTTAGGCTCCCCTCTTCACTAGGCCTCCAAAGTTTCTCGGTGTGGCGCCCTTGCATGACCTAGTATCTCTGAAATTCTATCAGACGTCAGCCTGGCTCGGTATGTGTATGACACGGGGTTAACCGCATCCTACTGAAAGGTGTTGGCAGATGCTTACCTGTGATACACATTAATGACTTCGGAAATAGGAGGCTATAGTTGTGCTGGAGAGGGGTGCTTCTACTGTAAGACCCGGTATTTACAAGTCCTTTCTTTCTCAGACTAATATCCACACTATCAACGGAAGATCCACCCACATTGGACTACGCCACATCGAAACCTTCCCATGTGTTCCAGATCTCATTGTGGAGAAACCTAGAATAGACTCAATGCCTCCCCAACAAACATGTCGTAAGAGTCAAATATTTTGTGGCTTCCTTTAAAGTCGGAGCGCATTTGCCTAAGAAGCAAGCAGTAAGCAGTCTGCATACAAATAAGCAAGATCTGTAAAACGGATACACCCAACTCAGGTCCTGGAACAAAGCCAGAGTCCAGGAACGGACGAAAACGAGGTCGTTTAACCCGGGGTTACAACCAATGAACGTAAACAACAACATCGTCACCCCCCCCCCCCCCCCCCACCCTTCTAAAGAAAGTCTGACTTTCAATTAAACAGTATACACGGTGGAGCCTCGGTTCTCTGCTTTCATTTTTAAAAGCTGTTTCAGAAACAAGTTCTTATTTTCGTGCCTTATTCGCCCCTAAAAGTACGGTTAGCAAGCAGTATTGTTACCTACAGCTAGACTGCGCGATACCTCTTTTTTATAGGCTCATGGAAAAGGGGGCGGGGGGGGTTATTGATTCGTTATCCACCAACCCCTAGGTCAAGAACCTGCAAGGGGGAAAACGCAGCTCAAAAACTGAAACCATATTCTCAATATGTAATAATGTTGAAGGGAATAATTTGTTACTTAACTAAAAATCATTGTTTAGTATGTTAACGTTTGTTGCAATACTTTATTTATACATCTGTATTACAAGATGGAAATATATGCCTTATTAGAAACAAGATGATCGTAATTAGGAGGAAAATTATTGACGGAAAATGTAACCTGTTCAAAGGAGAGCAGTAAATGAAAGTTGACAAGGAAGGCATCACTCCTCATAAAGCCATCCGAACTTACCACTAATCACTTACAATCCGCAGTAACCTTATCCTGTTGCTCCCCCAGTATTCCCATCACCATTGTAAACTTCGAAGTCCATGCTTTTTTCCACCATGAAACACAAATTACGATAATAGCAACAATATCAAAGCCTGCAGAGCTCGTGGTTTCATGATTGGTTGCAGTGTTGCCACTTTTCTCTGACAAAAAACATCCAAAACGGAATCAAAAAATATCTAAAAACATCTACATTTGCGTGGAAAACATCTAGAAAAAATCCTAATGGAAAGAGTCACTAATAACATAGCTATTGTTATGACTTACCCTAAAGAATCATTTCCTTATCTTCACTGATGTCTGTCTCACAAGATCCACAGGATATACTTAGTTTGGATGATGAAGTTGAAGATTCAGATCTAAAATGACTCTGGTATGCTTTAGCTGTTCTAGTTTCTTTAAATACACAATCTGTGAGCTGATAAGTTGAACAGCATTTTCCTACTCTCATCAGGCCAAATTTTTTTGTCAAGATAGCATTTAAGAGGTCAAATGCCATCCTTTTTCTTAGGTTAGATTTGATTTAATTCATAGCACTGAAAACTTTTTTTACGTCAGCATTTGAGTGGGGTAGTATCATGGCAGACATGGCATATTCAAAGAGACTACAGGATGGACTGTTTGATGAGACATCTTTAAATTGTCTCACTTCACTCCAAAACGTTTCAGTTTCTGTTTTGTTTGTCCATTCAACTAAGTTTATTTTGGTTAACTGATATTCTTCTTCTGCGACCCTATTATCAGTACGACCTAAAAATTTCATAACTTTACAATATTTAGGTACGTCTTTTTACTGGCTGAAGTGTTCTGCTCACAGAAAAGACTGAACTATTTTTCAATACATCTAGATTTTCAGTAAGTCTCTGCTTCAATTGCTTGAACAATGGGATAAGGAAATCTTGACAGCATTTTCTTAAGTTGTTCTCTTTATTCTCTGTTACAAGTCTTTTTGTTTTTAAATCATAAATTTTTGATTCAGTTTGATATCCAAGGTATGGCTTAGGAGTCAAATAGCTCTCTATAGTGCAGTGAGCAAATTAGCTTTAGAAGTTGGCAACACCGGTCTTTTACCAAATGAGTGAAACAGCAAAGTGAGATCGTCAAGTAATAAAAATTTTTCAACATGTTTAGATTCGAACAGTTTATTAACTTTTTGCACTTCCATTAGAATAGGTTGTAAAACTGTACATTCGATATATAATTTCAGCTCTGTAGTATTTTTCACTTTGTCTTATTATTTCAAAGTGTGTCTTCAACTCCAACAATTGGTTCACAATTCTTCAATAGCTGGTTGAATTGATAACCATCTAGTTTTGCGATCTGACAGAATTTTCAGTGATGTGGAAATATTATTTAACCCTGTATATAATGTATTCTATTGCTGTTGTCTAACAAATGTTTTGGAAAGCCAGTTATGTGTTTCAGCAATAAAGTATTCCAAATTCCTTGGTAAACATTCACATAAAGCATGTGATAATGCTAGCTGCAATGAATGACACATACATTTTATAAGTATTAACGATTGGATATCTTCCTTTAACTTGGCATAAACGCCATTTTTTATACCAACCATCACCGAGGCATTATCGGTACCAATTGCAGCCAAATTCTTAAAGCCTAACTGTTTGCTGATTAAAAGTTTCTTGAGTTCCTGAACTATACTTTCTGCATCACACTTTCCAATTGATCTAGTCCAAGATATGTAGAAATTACTTAGTCTGTATTGTTGCTGTAATATATAATACACACACCAAGCACTTCTACAATGTACGTGCCAGACCAAAACTAAAATATTGTAGTAAATATTTTGCACAGTAATTATTAAAATGACACTAAAAGAAAAAACATCTATAAAATATCTCACTCCAAATTTAAAAAAATCTAGAAAAACATCTACCATCTGAACGTCAAAAACACCATCTAAATGCAATGGAAAACATCTAAATCTGGATGTAAAACATCCAAAGTGGCAACACTGATTGATTGTTGTCCTTTGTTTTAGGGTTATCTCACCACAGCACGCCAGCTTCGAGATGTGGTAGGGAAATCGCCAGACCGTTCCATAGTATAGGGGGTTTTAAGGTTAAGCTTAGTGGTCGTCACTATTTATTTAACACAGCCATAAACCTAACCCCCCCCCCCCCTCTCCCACTATGGGACAGTCTAGGTATTTCCCTACCAAATCTCGAAGCCGGTATGATGTGGGGGAAATAACAGAAAAGAACCATGTCCTGTGGAGAGATTGGTCAATCGGTTTGTCCCTATCAGTCCATAATATTAAGCTGTCCAGCATCTTTTCTCTCGGTCTCCTTCTGCCTCTCCTTAACTTTCGTACTGTCACTATGTACTCCAGTTTTCTCTGTCTCATGGCATGACGAAAGAATGCAGATTTTCTTTTTCCTATGTTGGCAGTCATTTCTCTTCCTGACATTACTCTCTTTATCTGTCCAGGGTATGCTCATCATTCGTTCTGGGTTTAAAAAAAATCTTAGTCTAGACATAAGACCAATTCTAAAACAATGGCTCGTAGGGTACAAAATGGTGTGTTCAATTTTTTAAAGATCTAAAGGCACAAGGTGAGTGGTATGGTCATCAACATACCGGCCGGCTTTACTTATTAACACATTAACGGATGCCCAGTTTAGGCTGGGTCGAACTGGCAACCGAGGTCAATTTGGAAAAGAACAATCCGACTGGATTTGGATTCGAACACAAGAACCAGACCGGCATGTGAGCGGTATCAAGTTATGTGGAGCACGACCAGCTAAAAATGACGGGCCATGCTGCTGATGTCACCGGGTCGGGCTAACGATCAGTTAGCAGGCCCGTCAGCTAGAGCCGGTCGTGTGTGGAGAGACATTATTACCTGTATTGTTATCTTGCAAGGAGAGGGATGATGATGATGATGATGATGATGATGATGACGATGATAGGTAATCAGCAAATCAGGTGCTGTCTCCACAATAATGTTATCTGAACTGTATCTCCTACACCAGGGTTATTCAGCCAAGTTCACCCATGGGCCCAAATGTTACAAATGAGGATTGTCGAGGACCATATGCCCGAGTTCCAGTGTAGAAAAATCACTGATACAGTACAGTTGGCTATGATCTGAACGTCACTGGCTAGGCCTCTACGGGCCCTATTCGGCTCGTGGGCTGGGTCAGTTCAATAGCCCTCTCCTTGTCTTGGTAAGTATACTCTCTCAGATTGCTGTTTGTCTTTCTCTTGATGTTGTCACCCCACTTGCATCGTTATCTACCTCTTGCTCTCTTGCATTCGACATTGCCCTGTAATGTGTTTTTCAGAAGACATGTTTGTTAAATACTGGAAAGAAATGGGAGGTTGGGGGCGGGGGAACCAAAACACTAGCTGAAACTCAACCTACAAATCATCCACAGGGGTTTAATATATTTTTGAACAGGTTGGCGCCAAACATCTAAGGCGATCCGGCTACACCGACTCGTGCCCTGGGGACGCTTCTGATTTCACGCCACACTAAAGCTTTATTTAGCAAATCCGACAAATATATTTGATCTCTTGTGTATTCAGTCGAAAAAGGGTTTACCCAAGCGGTTTTGGAGAAGGCGCCACGCGTGCAGTCTGTGTACTTATCTTCGAAACTTCTCTTTCGTGCGTCCTACAACTTGGGTGGTCCTCCAGCATTACCATATCTGCTGATGTGAGTGTGTGTGTGTGTGTGTGAGCGCGCGTGCGTGTGTGTGCGTGTGTGTGTGTGTGGTAATCTCGGTAGAGTGGCAACTGGGATCACTGGGTGTGACATCGGTGGCTTGTAGTTTGGTTTCTACTGGCAGCCAACGTCGTTGTGAACAGAGCTGTCGAAATATTTTTTGGGGCAAAAGGTAGCAAAACACATCAAAAGTTACAACATTTTTAATCTTTAAAAAGAAAATCGTTGAAACATCCTAAACAAACATACCCCCCCCCCCCACACACACAGCCACATATATATATATATATATATATATATATATATATATATATATATATATATATATATATATATATATACACACATACATAGACACACATAACTGGCTTGCCTTATCTTTGATCAGAAGTGATATTCTTTGTTCTTTACATCATTGCTCTGCCATTTTGTTGTTGTTGTTGCTCTGTTTGTTGCAAAGCTGTCATGGCGGCTTGTATTTAGTGCAATGCATAAGCAATAACTTGTATCTTGAAGTCCCTCTTGAAGGGTGGGAGGGGGGCGGTCTTTAAAGCAGAGAGAAAACGCCTTCTGAAGCTGCAGAAAAATTAGATAATGCCAAAACAATAAGCAAACATTTTGATACTCACAGAAAGCCATTTTCATGTCCACAATTTCTTATGAAACTGTAAACCAAACATAAATATATTTTTTTTTAGAGTCAGGTGGTTGATTTTGCGCTGTTAGTTACCTCCATTCGGGATTTATTTCTTCAGGATGTACTTCTTTAATTAACAAGGCTGAGGAATTGCATGACCAGTAGCATAATAAACGGTTGTCTTCCTTCACTGACAATCTAAAATTTAAAATATTGATCCAACATTTCTTAAACATACCAAAGCATTAGGTATTGAACCAAAAGTACAGTTTTGCTCAGCGAGAGTCAATTAGTACCAAATTTGAACGCAAGTACCAACTTCGGCAGCCCTGGTTGTGAAAAAGAGGCCTTAGAAGAAATTGGATTCCCAACAAAAGGGGAGTTGGTTTTATCTCAAGATATTCAATTAGTATCCAGTTGTTTATTTCTAACGTATACTGAAATACGCCGTGTCAGCTTTCCCTATGCCCCTAGCTAATTTCAAGTTGTTTGTTCAATCTCAGGGGGCAGCATGATCTCGAGGTATGGTGTTCGCCTCGAGTTTAGAGGTCCTAGGTTCAAGTCCCGGTGAAGGCTAAGATTGTTTTCTGTTCACGTGGACTTCTAGTAATTTGGGTAGTGAGATCGGACACCCTTATGTATTGTCGCACAAGTTTAAAAAATCACTTGGCAGTTAGAAATTGAAAAGAGTAGCCTAACGGCGCTGCCCGGGTAAAATTTAGAGTTTAAAATATGCACAAATATTTAAGGATCCTCGACGGTGCTACAGAGCCTGTGCACTGCGCTGAGCTTCTTCGGACTCAGCCTTGAGTTAGAAGAAGAACCGAACTCTCATGGGGTAATCCGTGTGCCATGATGTTGATTTGTTGTTCAAACCTCAAACTGTAGTATGTGTAATCTCCCTCCTATTTGTGGAACGTTTAGTTTATGTACTTTATTATATAAATCAATCATATGTAGTCTATACAATAAAACTTGGCTGTGTTGGTGGATTTTATAATTTTATATATACTGATATACAATAAGCTAAAATTTAAAATTATATAGATAATTTTTTCAGTAGTGTTGGAAAAATGAGTGCTTAGAAGGGCCCACTGTTAGACGGGTCTGTGTGCATAATTTGCGATCTTTGAAAAAGACTTTCGTTCCTTCGTTTTCTCTTCCCGTCTCTCTCTCTCTCTCTCTCTCTCTCTCTCTCTCTCTCTCTCTCTCTCTCTCTCTCTCTCTCTCTCTCTCTCTCTCTCTTAGTGCCAGTACACGCTCTCAGACAACTTCCTTTTCATCTTCTTCACGTTCACCAGTTGTAAACTCTTTCGGAAAGTTCTAGTTGTTTGCCCGCCTATGGACATTTGTCTTGTTCAAGAACCTGAGTGTTGCGTGCAGATCTGACTTACTTGTATGCAGACAGACTTTGAGATGCACACTGAATTTGAAGGAAGCCCCAAATTTGTCGACTTTTACGACATACTTGTCAGGGAGGCAGTGGGTCTGTTCGTGTTTTCCCCACAAAGGGGTCCCGGAACCCAGACGGGGATCTCAGGCAACTGATTCTTTATCTCATGATCGATATATTTTGTTCAAGATGTGTTAACAAATGCTAGTTCACTGAGTTTACATCACCACTGCAGACGGACCGCCCCATAACTGCTTCCTTAATAGTTCAATAGGATAGGACACACAATGTTTTTTCACTGTGCCTTTAGAAAACTAGTGAACAGCCCATTAGCCGCAACAAACTCGCTGTATAGGTTCGATGTTCAAAGCATATTAGATGTAATAAACAAATAGACAATGTATTGATTGGCACTCATGAAAAGAAGTAGAAAGATAGAAGAATACACTAGACAACATAAAAATCGAAAGCTATAGTCACCGTGCCGGGAATCGAACCCGTCACCTCCAAATGGCGTGTGCGACTTGCAATGGAAACAAGTGCACTAAGAACATAGTTAACTAGGCACCCCCAAAAAGGTGTCTTCATTGGCCATGTCTACCTTACAGCTTGAAATCCACAACTATGGAATACTGACAGAATAATTATCAAACAATTTAAATGGCATCATAGGTTACATAAATTTGTATTAACGAAGCAAAGGTCGAATAACAAACGCAGCAACGATTAACAAACACAGTAGACCGAATCGATGTTCAAATCAGTTCTGTTGCATTGATTGTTGTTGGCAATTGTCAAGGTTACTTTAATAATCATTTATGCGGAATTTTTTTTTCCGTGGTATTTAGGTTAATCACGCGGCGAGGAGTTAAATTCCACAGGCCGCAGTTAACCCTTTGAAGACATAAGCTTTTTAGAGTTTCGGTGCCAAGAAGACGGAGCCTTCAAGAAGGGATTCTCATAGTTTATACACGAAATTAAAATATATATATATATAAATTCGTGTAGAAAATTGTATGAACTAACAGAATATTTATGAATCAAACTGAAATCCCAATTATTTATTCAAATTAACTATCATGATTTGCATAATTTATGCAAGCAGTTTTTTTTTAAACTTAGGAACAAACATAACTAACCTGAAAAATGTAGGTTAAATATTTTTGGATGAAGCTTGAATAAGTCCCAACACCTGTATTTTGGGGGGAAAAGCCATTGGAGGCCCTTCAGACACGTCCAGCACATGGTTCTACTCATTTTCCTGCCTCCAGCTATGTATCGGTTGCTATGACGCAACAGTCATTATCGCTGTTTTCGGGCACAGGTAACCCCAGAAAAAAATCGATGTTAACTACAGAACACATCAAATTTTCTCGATGTGCAAGAAATGCAGTCTGATTGGCTTGTACGAAAACCTGCCAGCTAATATCAAGACTTCTATATATATATAGGGCCGACCGATCAGACCAGTCGTCTTTTGGTTACTTTGTGTTGGGCCGATATTTCGGCCGCGTCGTCTCCAAAGGGTTAATCGTGGGCCCTAGCAATCAGTTATCTCTTAGTAGTTTTCAATCTTTGAGGCCTGGCTCTTACCACTTCTTCCTTTTCTTTCATACCATTGTGCCTTGTCATTTAGCTCCCCCAGTGGATTGTCCTCTTCTTTTCAGATTACTTCTTAGTTAAACTGCCACCCCTCAAATGTTGCTTTTTGAAGGACCTCAGTAGGCTTGGACCACCCCCTCCTTCCACCCCACCCCCATCGTTTATATGATATATAAGACGTGGAAGGGATTGAGATTCCCCCCCCCCCCTTTGTTTTTGCTTTTCACCTCATGTATTCTTTATCATAGTCAAAATGTCGAATAGGCAGGTTTACTGTTATTAGTCATGGCAAGTTTTTGAGTTAGGCAAAAGTTGGCTGTGGCATTTATTCCATTTGTGGACTGAAAGGATATATTTTCAATGCCCTCCTGCTGGGATTAGTGCATGGTGCGACACTGTGGGCAGTTGGTTCTATATGGGATGCATATCGACTGTGCCTAACGTGTTTATTTGTTGTTGTGAAAATGGCCTGTTGTGATGCCTTATGCTATCAACTGCGTGTGCAACTATTGATCTGTTGTAACTGCAGCTTTCATCGACGAGGAACTGCATTAATAGTGCAAACTGTGCTCTGTCACTTTTGACTGCTGCCTTATGCATTTAATGCGCGTTTATGCTGCTGGATTCGTTAAGACTGCAGTCTGTGTCAATATTTTCTTCACACAAGTGTCAGTGATGGACATTCTGTGTAGTTCTCATTGCCACTTGAAAGGAAAAAATATGCGGTGACCCGCATGCTGTGAAATTGAACTGCGGTTATTTTATTACCTGATTCTCCATGTCAGCGCGGCCGTCTCCGGGGTCTGCTAGGCCACGACCAGCTTCAGCTAGGCCACGACCAGCTTCAGCTAGGCCACGACCAGCTTCAGCTAGGCCACGACCAGCTTCAGCTGACGTGTTTTGCTGCTGACGTCACCGGGTCGGGCTAACGATGCGTTAACGCAGCGGTTCTCAAACAAGAAATAAACTATTTTCCACAGTGGCGAGGGGAAGACAACTTAAATGTTCAACTTTTAACTATCTACATGCCTTTTTTAAATAATTTCAAAAGATTTAGCTGAGTCTTCTTGATTATTGCCGCGGCACCCCTGGCATACGGTCAAGGCATCCCATGGTGCCTCGGCACCCAATTTAAGAACTGCTGCGCTAACGCATCGTTAGCCCGACCAGGATACGTCAGCAGCACGTCACATGAAGCCGGTCGTGGCTAGGCCCGATCCACGATTGGTGGTTTTAAAAAAAAAGAATAGAGAGGGGGGGGGAGGGGGGGGGGGGGGGTCTTTTTATTATAATTTCCCACGGAATGGTAACAGCCAGTGCCACTATTGTAATACTGAGGTCATGAATACTCAAGTTTACTTATCACTCCCGTTTGTTCCTACACGTTCAAATAAATTATTTTTTTCTTCGTTTGTTCTTGCATCTCAGTAAAACGTGGCATTAATCACCCCACTCAACTGTTGTATATGAATCGTGCAGATAGGTAACAGCAAGAGTACACTCTAGTCCACTTGCCCGCTGCTTGTTTGATGTGACAGCGCGCCCTATTTCGTTTCTAGAGCACTTGTAGAGGCACGCTCCCTGTTTGAAGGACAATTGAGAACATTCGGGATAGCTGTTCTCATGAAGCAGCCATGTTACTGTAGAGCAGTGTTTTCCAAAGTAGGTGTCACTGCCACCTGGGGTGGAACCATAATCCAAGGAGCTGTTAGCTGCCTAGGTCAACTTCTGGGGCAACGGTGTGGTGGGGGAGGGAGTGGGGTGGGGGTATTCAAACAGTCCATGGGCGGTAGTAGCCTCAGATGCAGTTGAATAAAAATACAAAAGCGGTAGAGACAGACAAACAGACAGACAGACAGACAGAGAGAAGAACGGACGTGAGAACCGACAGAGAGACAGACAGACCGACCGACCGACCGACCGATTGACCGTGACCGACCGACCGACCGACCGACCGACCGACCGACGGACGGACGGACGGACGGACGGACGGACGGACGGACGGACGGACGGACGGACGGACGGACGGACGGACGGACGGACGGACGGACGGACGGACGGACGGACGGACGGACGGACGGACGGACGGACGGACGGACGGACGGACGGACGGACGGACGGACGGACGGACGGACGGACGGACGGACGGACGGACGGACGGACGGACGGACAGACAGACAGACAGACAGACAGACAGACAGACAGACAGACAGACAGACAGACAGACAGACAGACAGACAGACAGACAGACAGACAGACAGACAGATAGATAGATAGATAGATAGATAGATAGATAGATAGATAGATAGATAGATAGATAGATAGATAGATAGATAGATAGATAGATAGATAGATAGATAGATAGATAGATAGATAGATAGATAGATAGATAGATAGATAGATAGATAGATAGATAGATAGACAGACAGACAGACAGACAGACAGACAGACAGACAGACAGACAGACAGACAGACAGACAGACAGACAGACAGGACAGACAGACAGACAGACAGACAGACAGACAGACAGACAGACAGACAGACAGACAGACAGACAGACAGACAGACAGACAGACAGACAGACAGACAGACAGACAGACAGACAGACAGACAGACAGACAGACAGACAGACAGACAGACAGACAGACAGACAGACAGACAGACAGACAGACAGACAGACAGACAGACAGACAGACAGACAGACAGACAGACAGACAGACAGACAGACAGACAGACAGACAGACAGACAGATAGATAGATAGATAGATAGATAGATAGATAGATAGATAGATAGATAGATAGATAGATAGATAGATAGATAGATAGATAGATAGATAGATAGATAGATAGATAGATAGATAGATAGATAGATAGATAGATAGATAGATAGATAGATAGATAGATAGATAGATAGATAGATAGATAGATAGATAGATAGATAGATAGATAGATAGATAGATAGATACATCTGGGTGAGTATGGTGGGTGGGTAGGTAAATTTACAGACAGACAAACACACATACAGACAGATAGATGGACAGACAGCAAGTTTGTAACCTCGTGTTAGGAATTCCTCGTTGCACAATATTCTCAGTGCAACTGTCTGCATATGTGTTCGTTGTTGAATGTTTGAAAGTCAAGTGGATGGACCCTGTTGCAATTGGTTTTATGCCAAATGGCTCGGCCTATCTCTGCAGAACTGCACCCAAACAGGGGGTCGCACTCATCGAAGCCAGGGACGTCTTAACAGCATCGTGGATCCAGTTTACTGGAGCTCCCATACCAGCTACTTGCGGGAATTAATTGTAAATAGTTGATGATACTAAACATATATTTATTTTATTCGCACTGACCGAATAGGTGTAAAATGACACAAACATAGATTAAATGGCTCAGTTTTAAATTACAACGAAGATTTTATTTTAACACGCGTTGTCAGCTGTTCTTTTCACAGACTGGCTTGAAATCACTGGTCTTCAGAATGTCATTCCCAATGCACATTAGTAAACGCCTCTTTAAACGATGCTGCTCCATTTTGCCATGAAGCACGTTTCTTATAAGTGTCAGTCTCGGAAAAAAACGTTCTTCCGTGCAATTTCAATAGTCGGGAAACCAAAATTCAAATTGTCCTAACTTCTTTTTTTGTACAGCGCAAGGAAAGTCTCACAATTTTCATTAGTATCTGTAATGATTCTCTTACTGTGATAAGAAACCAGTCATTGTCTCGTATTCGCAGAGGAGACGAGGCAGTTTCTAGTTTTTACTCTCTCATGCTGACTTAATATCTTGCAACCAAGGGGTTTCCCTGATTCTAATAACCAGTCACAGACCTTACATTAATCCCACATTTAGTATCAGTTCAAGAGCCACGCAGTGCTTGAGATACTGACAGAGACATAGAAATATAATTTTTCTGTTATAATACACATAGTTATTTTAACTATCAATTATACATTTATTTATGGCCCGTCGCTGTGCATTCACAGATTATCACGAGGCCCTATGCTTACAGGGACAGTGGGCAACTGCCCGTCGAGCCCAAGCGTTAAGACGCCTCTGACGGTAGCTCCCTGTTCATTTTTTTAAAACATCCAGAAACCATGAGTTGTTTAGCGTTTGGCTTGGTTTCATAGATATCGCAACCCTTCGGCCTTGATTCCATGATAGGTACCGTAAATCTGTCTACACCATGTCATAAACCCAGACAACAACTAGATCGTCACCCAGTCGCCGCGCAGTCAGGTCTTACCAACTGAGCTAGCGAGCCAGGCACTTCCTGTTCATAACATTAAACCGAAAAAACGGACTCCACGAAACAAACCCACAGCCTCTAGAATGTAAGGCAGCCGGGTCAATGACATCACCAAGAAGCTTCTACCCCCTTCTCCCAACACATACAAGACTCAAGTGTGTGAGCCATTGATCCTGTGCCTAATCGAGGTCTTCAGATGCACAAACATGGTTGCTGACATCGACAAAGATTAGACATTTGACAAGTATCATCAGCCGAGATGGCTATCTGCAACGATACGAGGAGAGGCAAATACAAACGATACGATGCGATGACACATAAAAAACATAAGTGAAAAGCGTGCAGACGTTTAAAAAAAGGGGGGGGGGGGGGGGGTTAGATTGTAAGGTGGAAATCTCAAGAAGGAGAATCACAAACAATTGCAAATTTTAGAAACCCTGTTTATTTCTTTTCTTGTATTTCACCCCATCTCATCTCGGGAATTCGTGGGGGCGAGAGGGGGGGGGGGAGTTCCTGGGAAAATCCAATACTAACGGGGTGTGAGGGTGTGAAATATACACCAACGAACACTAACCCTACCCCCCGCCCCCGCCCCCATAGTATTTGATTTTCTCGGAAACTGCCCACGAAATCTCGGAGCCCTCGAGATGGGGTGTAATATAAGAAAAGACCCCCCCCCCCCCCCCAATTCAAGCGTATAGCCAAATATCACATTTATACCGAGGCACCACGGAACGGCAACGAAGTAACCAGTAGCCCAGTGAGACTTGGCTGCATTCAAAGACATAACAACAAGGTTATCGGTTCGAATCTGCACTGAGTCGATTGGTAAAAAAAAAATTTAACTGGCTTCTGGGACCGACTCTTTGATTTTGAGGTTTTAAACAACGGATAAAAATCATAGCACATGGGTAGTAACCCCTAAGTGCTTCGTTTTTCTTCTAACTCAAGTCGAAGAAGCTCAGCACAGTGCACAGGCTCTGTAGCACCGGCGAGGATCCTCACAGATTTTCCAACTCTAAATTTTGCCTGGACAACGCCGTTAGGCTACTTTTTTTCGATTTCCAACTGCCAAGGGATTTTTAAAACCGCTGATCTGGGACCGTATGCTGATGTGTCACTAGCGCTGAAAAAATCTATTTATTACTACATAAAAAAACACGTGACATCTCCAAGAAAGAAAATGGGAGCTTTGGAGCTGAAATACGATTGAAAAATTCTCAGAATACCGTTTGGACAAAGATCAGAAGAAATGCTTACATTTTAAAATATCCGTCAGCAAGGAAGACTGGCTAAGCATCTTATCTCGGAGGCTGAAATATTTTGTTCATATCAAGCGCCAAAGCGAATTAGGAGCCAAAAAAAAAATTGCAGAAGGCATGGTACCAGGAAAGAGAGGCAGGGGCCGACCAACACAAAGATGGGCACAAGATATAAATGACTCCTTGAAAATTAAAGTACCCGAGGCACGAGAGCTGGCGAGAGACCGATTTTCTTTCATGCAAACCGTGATGAGAGCCACATTCTACAAAGGACCTGCTGCAAGATAATGATGATATAACAGAAAGAATGCATATACACATTTGTCATAACAGTGCCTATTAACTTCAAGTGCATGTCATGTGGCGTTGGTAGTCATGTCTATCAACAACCTTCTGTCTCATGTACTTTCAATCAGTTTTGACACAGATGATCCTCAATGCCATGATGTCCAACTGTCTAGCATATGCTCTCTCGGTCTCCGTCTGCATCTACTCCCTTCCAGTTTTCCTACTGTCACGATGTACTCCAGTGTTATACTTATTGTAAAGGTAGAGAAAAAAGTTAATGACAGTCAAATTTCAATGTAAATATAATACAAACATAATGTAATTATACGTATGTCATAACAATGCATTTTAATGGTACGGATTTCGTTGTGCATGATTAGATAAATAATCAATCTTCTGTGCTTCTGCGATAAGAAGAGAGTCACTGCAGAAATTCACATCCGTGGAAAATCAACAGTTGAAGAAACAAACCGAGAGAATTGAGTCTGTAAGGTCTACCGTGAGGCATCCTAGGAATATTATCAGAAGAACTGAAGCCTAACACCCAGCACTTAAATCTGTCGAGAGAGAGAGAGAGAGAGAGAGAGAGAGAGAGAGAGAGAGAGAGAGAGAGAGAGAGAGAGAGAGAGAGAGAGAGAGAGAAAGAGAAAGAGAAAGAGACTTAAATCTGTCGAGAGAGAGAAGAGAGAGAGAGAGAGAGAAAGAGAGAGAAGAAGTCGAGAAAGAGAGAGAGAGAGAAAGTGAGAGAAAGAGAAAGACAGAGAAAGAGAGAGAGAGAGAGAGAGAGAGAGAGAGAGAGAGAGAGAGAGAGAGAGAGAGAGAGAGCGAAAGGGGGTGGGGACATATCTTCTAGTCAAAGAGGGAGCTCAACGGAACTATTCCCAGTTTTAGAGCATATTACTAGTAGTGTCCTTATGGTAAATAAAAATAAGTACAATAATACATAAGAAATAATGTGAACTGTAAACAGAAATGCGATCAGATCCGACTGGATGAAGAAAATAAAAATCTGGCCAAGTTCAACCAGAGCATTTCGAAAAAGGAGCAGTTGGTTATAACTGACAGTGTTGCTTGTGCTAAATTTACTGGGTAAAAACTGGATGTCTAAAGAAGAATTTCTAAAGAAATTTGATAAAACATATTGAAGAGAACAGCTTAGCTTACTTGCAAAACTATGCGGTCCATGAGTGCTAACGATATTTCACGGGGTGCAAATAGCCTGAACAGCGAGATTACGTCGCCCCTGAGACTTACGTCGTCTGAAAAGACAGATGGAATGATGAGATTTTAAATTTGTAAATGAACATTGAAGGAAAGTATTTCATTTTTAATTGAAATATTTAATTACCATTGGAGGAGAGTGTTTAACAAATAAAGACTGTCTAATGAGTATTGCTCTGGAGCAGGGAAGCAGCAGCTGAGGGGTCAAACACACCTTGAGTCCTCTAGACAGTTGTTGGAAAAGCGGGAAAAAAGGGTATGTGTGTGTGTGGGGGGGGGGGGGGGGGTATCTGAGACCCCTCGCCTTAGAAAAATATATAACGGAGTTAAGTGCCCCAAATCATTTATAGCAAATATCTTTTTAAGCATGCGTTTCAGCATCGGCGACCGGGTCACCCTTTTTGTGGCCGGTCGAGAACTTCGTCACCGGCCGGAACAGTACGCTTCGTAATGCCAGGGTGCCGGGTTCGATTTCAGCTGCATACCATACGCCTTGTGGTGGTTTCGCCAGTGGTATCAGGGGGCCGACAGTCAAGAAAGCAATGACAAACTACTGGACGTAAATTTCCCTAGAAAGTGGCTGCTTGGGTTGGTTCTGTAACGTCCTGTAAACGATACGCAATTAACCTCCTTTCATCGCATCAACACTCAACATCATCATGTGCCCTACCAGCTGGCGTAGGCGCTCATGCGTCTCCACAGATCACCATCCCTGGTTGACTGGAACAGCTCTCTTGATGATACCCATCCATGTCATGGTTTTAGCCCATCCAGCATCGTCTCTCTCGGTCTGCCTCTACCCCTGTTTCCTCTGATCTTTCCAGTTGTCACGATGTTCTCCAATGACTGTCTTTTCATTATGTGGCCAAAGAACAGGTTATATGTAACATTTTAGCACTCTCTTTCTGACATTAAATGTGAGCGATTTATTGCATATTTTTCATTTGCATCAACACTGTAAGATTCCTTTCTAGGGCTACTTGGAAGCGAGTTATGCTACGCCATTTTATATGGAGCAGATATCCTAGTCACAGTTATAACCTACAGCTCTCCCTTCGGGGATGCCTGTTAAAGGCGGCGATTTTTTTTTTCGAGCAAGGCAACGGAACGGAAACATTTGTTTATCGGCTTCATAATAATTTGGTACTGTTTCAAATAATTTCTACATAAATAAATATGTAAATGTTTGTTTGTTATTGATAGCTAATTTCCGAAAATTCTTTACCGAATGCTTTTAAATTTTGACACAACGTTGCATTTGAAGCCGTGCATTTTGATCTAAGAATGTCTCACAAAGCACGAACAACGTAGCACCAGCAACGATCACAACGTCATTCCCCCCCCCCCCCCCCCCCCCCCCCCCCCCCTCCCCCCCGACAATCCGATTTTTATTTCTTTGTCGCGTTCCCGGCGCGGGTTTTTATTGGTAGGCCAACTTTTACTGTTGACCTCAGAAATCTGCATGAAGGTGTACGGCGGTAGTTCTTCATCGATTGCCTTGAAATGTTAACACAACCTTTATTAGAATACCGCATGTTTTTATATGAGTGTCGCACAAAGCACTAACTACTTAGTTCCCGTGACGATCTCATCGGCATCTTGTTTTTGTTTTCCGACGATGCGATTTCATTTTCCTTACTGCGTTCTCGAACTTTGACTGTTGACCGCATTAGTCTGCACAAAGCTGTATGATATAACACATTATTTCGAAGAGTTGTTGAAAGACTGTTTGGAAATGTAAAGATGTGGGAATAAAAACAAGTCGGCATTAAAAGTTGTGGGAATAAAAAGAAAGCTGTTGAAAGACTGTATAGGAATAAAAAGATATGGCAATAAAAGATTAATGGTTAGTGAGAACTATCATCACAGCATTCTGGGCAGATCCATAGGTTATCAGATCTTTTCCTCGATAGCTGCACAGGCGGAGAAACCATTAGTAACGCCCGTACTGTGGTGATTAATTAGACGACTCGTTCCTTTGGTGCTGTAGGCTGCACCCTCAACACGATCTTCTTCGCGATATGCAAATCACTGGACATCAACGACATCACATACTGCTCATGTCGGGGAAGTCACAGTAACCGCATTGTCCACAAGATTATTCTGCTTATAGTAGCAGTAGTGGTAGTGGTGACAGAATAGTAGTAGTTGTTGTTGTGGTTGGCTGGGTGGTTACAACAGACGGGCTGTCGTACGGGACATCAGGGTTGGACCGACCTTTCAGTAAGGTGATGGAGTTTTTTTTCTTCCGGGGGCACAATTACACACCCTAACCTGAACAGTTCGTGTCGACAGCATTAGCCATGCGGTTTCTCTGGCTCCCAACCCCCCTGTCTACACCGACCTAGGTTAGTTGCGTATCCTTTACAGGACGTTGCAGAACCAACCCCAGCAGCCCCTGGCTGTTGTGTGGTTTTTCTAGGCAAATTTACATCCAGTAGTTTGCCATTGCTTTCAGGACGGTCGGCTCTCTTGATACCAATGCAAGGCGCATGGCCTGCAGCTGGGATCGAACCTGGCATCCCGGCATTACGAAGCGTTTGCATTGACTTAGCCCCAGAGCCAACACACACCGACCTAGACAGGTGGTAAAACACGCAGCAGTGACAGTTTTTTCCCCCCAGTTGTTGTGCTGGTAGCGGTAATAGTAGTAGTCCTGGTACTAGATGGGTGATGTGGTAAATATTATACTGGTCACATTTACTTCTAATTACAATTCCTGCTACCTATTTTAGTCTGGGTGGACACGGATGCCAATGTCAATTAAAATAATGTGTGATGAATTTCAAATCATTCGGAGGGAGAGAGGAGTAGCCGGTGGATTGAGGGGGTGGGGGGAGGGGGGGGCAGAAACTGTTACCTGAGAGAGATTAAAATATGATTTTACAGTTTTCAGAATTTTTAAAATTATTATTTACATTTTAATTATATTAATTTGCCATGTAACAGATTATTTATTATTATGGTTTTTTCGCGATATCCTACAACAGATGACGTCACAAGACAGTCAAACATGTTCGAGGGTGTAAGATTCGGTTATCCGGCTTTAAGATGCTTTTAAATAATATGTAGAACTGGCCTTACCCAACCCACCTACGTCCCGACAGAGAGTGCAGCTTAGGTCTAAGGACTGCATCTATCAACGACCCCTGAAATATTAGCTTGTCCTGTGACCTGTAGATTTCACCTGTTTGGGGTAGGATATTAATAAAGCACATTATTATTATTATATGTTTAAACCAGGCTCATTGCCCCTTCCTCCGGGACCCACCCACTTCCTAGAAAACGTATTAGAGGCTATAAACTCTCCGTGCTTTCTTTTTGTCGGTGTCTGAAATCTGCAGTGCTCAAGCATTGACACACCGGGATGAGTTAGGAGAACAGTTGGCAGATGCGTCTCTCGATTGGATTATTCCGTCTCCTGAAGAAACAACAGTATCACCGAACAGCTTTACGTTGTAAGAATCCACGTCTTCTCTTTTTCTTGTGGGGTAATTTAAGTCGAACAAACTATACTTAAAAACAGAACTGATCAGAACTATACAATATCAGGAATATCGGTAACGAAACTGTAAATTGCTTGCAGAATTCAACATTGGTCTAGAAGTAAAGATTTTCTTTGACTTCACTAAAAACGTTCTTCTACGTGAATCAAACGAAAAGCATAACTAGCATATGTGTTCCCTATAACAAAAGAACTTAACGCTCTGAAGCCGAAGAAAATTACCCTTACCAAAAGTTCAAGCGTATTAAAATTTGTCTTAGCCATAGATTTGTGCTTCAAAGCGGACACCCACAACGTATTTCTTTACTGAATTGATAACATATTTGAAATGCATCTCACAGCGTTGGCTGCCGAACAGATAAGTGGCTTTATATTTAAAATTAATGTATAAACAAGAGTCCTTCTCAAAGAAATGTTACAAACTCTTCAACCCTCCATCCCCCTTTCGACCTTAAAATAATGCTTAGCACGCAGTGTTGGGCGTTTTAGGCTGCGCTATCTGCTCCTTTTGACACATTCGGTTTAGCATTTTTTAAATTAGTCGCCTTTTAGGACATACTTGTCAGGGGGCAGTGGTTCTGTTCTTTTCCCCCCTTAAATATGCTCATGGAATTCACACAGGAAATTCTGACTACACTTGTAAAGTACACGTGAAGGACCCATTGTGTGTCTTTCAGCTCATGCGGCTTGTGGCGCTAGATCAGTTGTCCACACTTGATTGTGCCATGCCCCACCTAAGCCTGTCTAAAATTCTTATTCACGCCCCCCCCCCCTCTTTCCTCCCCCTTTACCATGCAAATTAAACTCTGGTCGAGTCAGTTTTGAACTGCCCCCATTAACAATCAAATTGCCCCTCTTAACATTTAAACTCCCTCCCTCCCTGTAGGGCATAGGCCCATAATTGGGAAACACTGCACTAGATTCATAGGTTTATGGGCAAAATTTGCACTGATGGAAACAACGTCGACCGCCATTATGTCCCAGGAAATGTTTCGGTATGAATATCAATCAGACAAAGTTGACCTGGGATCCTTGAGTAGTTTACAAGGTGTCGTGCCTGTATTCAGCCTTTGTACTGTCAATAATATATGATATCGGTATTCTCGCAAGGGATGTTTATCCCGGGCAGTTATTGTTCTTTGGATATTTTTTCCCGAACATGTAGGAGTGTTAGGGAATGAACAGACAGACGGATTGGCTGGTTCTGCACCAGTGGGTGGACAATTTTTATATTGCAAGGTAGATATGGGAAAGGCCCCTTCTCAGCAAGTGAACAAGCGAAGGCACGAATATATCATTATGGTCTGGAAAGAATAGTGCAGCTAGGAGTAACACGGGGATCTGGTCTACACTCTACACTTAGAGGAAAGGCAAGACGGACACATAATCAAACTGCTGCTAGCACCATTGGAACTGAAACTCTTCGCTGACTGCTGAAGATAAGAACAGAGCGCTTATGGAATGCCCTGAGTTCTGTGATGTTAGTTCATGAGCAAGACACTCAGGACAGCAAAACTATCCAGCGTCCGTCATCTGCTTCCTCTCCTCTCCACATTTCCGGTTGTCAGCGACATACTTCAGTTTTCCTTTTATCATGATGTGCCAGATGAATGGCGACTTCAGATGCGGGTATATCACCGTATGGGTCTTGAAGTCTGTTTTCATGGAAATAGAATAGGCCCACTGCCTCTTAATAAATGTCTCGTAAAAGGCAACGAAGGGTGTTTCCTTCGATGTCGGACAGCATTTGTATGAGAGTCGAGGAACCAATAGTGTGCATAAAAATAAGCCAGACTGTTAAATGGATGTACAGCCGAAACTCATTCTTGAACAAGACCAAAGTCAATAAGTAGACGAACAAGTTTACAATCATTCAATGCTGAAAAGAAAGAAGAAGGAGAAGATGCGGGCATAAGAGTTGTCCTTATGTGATAAATGTTTTCCTTCACGTCAATCTCTATCAATCCATGTATATGTGTGCATAATATGTTCGTAATTCTTATATCTTTTTCTTCGTCTTTGCGTTCGGTTTCGTATGCTCAGATGAGACCTTTCACATGGACGCTAGGCAAGGCCACTGTTTTGAGCCGTGGCAATTTTTTTGCTTCTGTCAGACAGTGGCCGTTACATTTTTGCTTCATTTGTAGACTATAAGGTTATAGTTCCGTCGCCTAGCTTTTGAGTTGAATTCATGGTGTGACACTGTGAGCTGCGGATTTAATTTAGAATGTATTTCGACTGTGACAAACGTGGGTTTGTGAACTGTAGATTTATAAAGTGGTGCGATGCCTGTTGTTGCAATATTGGTGGTGTCATTGGGTGATTAAATTTGATCGCCTGAGAAACTTCCGATCTGTTGATGACTTGTGCTACCATCCATGATGAAGTGCATTTCTAATGTCGCAGTGTTTGTGTTAGCACTTCAGATGGTTACCTATGCCTTTAATGCATGTGTGCTAAATATTATGAGACAGCAGTTTGTCAATCTTTCAACAAGGGACTGTGATAAACATTATGTGTGTTTTCTGTTGGTACAGGAGCGGAGCAACTATGGGGTGAACCATTTGCTATGAAGCTGAAACTAAAATTACCAGATTACCAAATCAGACCATCAGGTGGGTTGCCTCTATGAACTCGCATGTCAGTAGCAGGTCCTTCATGGTTCCCATTGCTTGCTCTGTGTCGCGCGCCCACGTGGGTAAATACACTGATATAGTGAGGGTGTGGGTTTGAACCTTAACAATGCCCACCCACGTGAGAAACTGGACTATTATCTAAGCTATGTTGATCCTAGACAGCCCTGGATAGCCAAGAAAACAGCTAGTGGCTCGTTCCATAAAATGAAAGTTGCTGTACTTGTATCCACAGGAGTGGGAAAAGGGATAGATAGATATCTGGATACACCCACTGTGATATAATCCAGGTGCTCAGTTAACCCCTCCGACTGCTCTCCTCTCCTGGCATTACTTAAAAGCCCCCATCAAGTGATTTAAATATTTGTTAGCTGAAGTAAACTAATATGCACAAAGACACTTGAACCTAAGTACACAATTTACTCAACTATATGGTAACAACATCAAACATGATTTATTTGAATAAATCGAAATTAAAATTAACTTGTTTAGGCTAGTAGAGTTGAAATGATGTGAATGATGAAATCATAAAGGTATTGGAAAGTAACAACCTTTGGACAGTTCTCGGCTTGAGACCCTGTCTATCTTTTCCAGTTTGTCGTCCTCACTGCTTTCTGCAGGTCGTTACACTCGACGGTCGGCAAATAATGGAGGCCTACTAGTCCCTGCCCAATGTGGGAACTGGAGAATGAAGAAACAAGCGCATATTTGTAGTATCTGCTCTAGATGTACACTAAGCATGTATATTATACTAACATCAAGCATGTTTATTTAAATAAAACATTTCATCTCTCCCTCATGCTCACATTCACTCCTGTCCAATTTGGAAGGGCTTATGTCTCACATTCCAACTGTTACATCTTCTGCCTTCCTCTACACGTCCTGTAATGATAGTCAAGTCTTCTACGTCAGGTGCCATCTCTCGTACAGACTCAAAATGAAAATCAGTCAGACAGAACCAGTTCTGGAATCTATGCTTGGAGCAATCGACGCGCCCAGAATGCTAGCAATAGTTCTGGGGCGAATCAAATAACAAATCTCGTGGATTTACTCTCCGGGATCAATCTCCGCATTAGCCTCCCGAGAGTTAAACACATTTCAGTGTGTAAGCTGTATGTAATACAGATTCACATTAACCACACGTGAAAAGATTGCCAAAGTTATCTTCACGCTTGTGATTTCAAAAACATGATAGTTCATTAAATTTCAATGGCAACAACAACATTTAGGTTTTACAACATTGAAACACATGTGCACGAAAAACCATTCACGACACTATCAATTAGGAAATATAGCAATGTGACAGTGCCCTACGAGAATGAAGAAATGTCCGCCTAGGAGTACTACAAAGTGATGAAGACACACACTTAAGTAAAAAGACAGTTAGATTTCTATCACAAAATATAGATTTGAACCTAATTTCGATCTTACCTGGAAAATGAAACCACGATGCCAAAAGTTCTGTCTCAAGCTTAGGTTAAGCCCAACAGATGGCATGTGCTTGACAGCGTCTCATTTACCAGACCTAGAGTTCACCACTTTATAACTTTTATTAAGCTCCTCCTTCATTACGCCTAAAATCAATCTCATTCAAGGATATCACAGCTCCTCCCTGTGGGTAAGTTTATTCGCTGTCAGTCAGGGCTGTACAACACTTGTTTAAATTCCCACGGTCACATTCTACAGGTTCAATTAAGCTGGTCAAAGCTAATAGGCCAAGTCACACCTCCAGTCTACTTCACCTGTCATCACAATAAAATCAGACTTTGTAAATTCTTCTGCCAACACTTTCGGCTCACTGTGTCAATATTGACGATCTGACCGGCACTCCAGGTTAGGTAACCTCAGGGGGAGATAATGGCAATTAGCCCTTGTTATCTGTTCCTGAAGGTCTGACTAGGAGATAAATATCCGACACCAACAAATGGTGTGCAAATCTCCAGTCAGTAAGTCTGCTTGGTCAGTCTTATCTCTGTACCTTAACACTTAACATCTGGGAAAAAGTTTTAGTGTTTGAAATGACCAACGGTCCAGGAGAATTAAAGGTTTGATGTGGTCGTCTTACTTAGATTAAGGATGTATCCAAAACCATTTATTTCGGTATACTTCGAAACACAAAGGAATAAAAGTAGGTTAAGGAAAGACATTCTAGAATCACCGAGCGTATTGCCACACTCTGCACACTTTGTTCTTGAGGCCAGGTGTCTTTCGAAGTTGTAGGTAAAGTGGGCAGGTCTGCAGAATGTGCTCAGGTGTCTGGGGTCCTGTTTGACATGCACACTATTGGGACTGTACAATGTTTATTTTATGCATGTGGTAGTTGAGCTTGCAGCGTTCTGTTCGTAGATGGAAAATTGTTGTATGTTGCTTTCTGTTGAGTTTACTGATAGGGTCTTGTAGGTGTTTACTGTTAGTATGTTCTCTCCACAATTCTCTGTATTTTTCCTTGATAAATGTTCTGATTTCTTGTAACGACGTGGATGGGTGTGTTGCTTCTCCTTTTCCCTTGTACGTAGTACACAAGAAATCTTTAGAATTCCATGGACTGCCAAAAATAGCAACTCAGAAATTTGGAAAAAGGTGACGGCAAACAAACTTTAGAAAGAGACAGTCATTTGTTGTTGTTTTTGTTGTTGTTGAGGGAGAAACAAAAAACAAAACAAAAAAAAGGGGGGGGGGGGGAAGAGAGATGATGTTATGAGAAGAAGGAACTGGAAAATATTGTGACAACTGGAAAGATCTTTGGAATGAGAGACAGATAAAGACAACGCAGGAAGATTATTGACAGCCTTTTGTCATGACATGAAGAGATAAAACATTTGACCATACGCGCGGTTGAGATCGCAGATTGTGGAAACTGCATGATCGCCCAGGCTAGTCGACAAGGCATTTGATGATTTTGACGGGGGGGGGGGGGGGGGGAGGGGGACACACACACACACACACGCACAGGCACAGGCACAGGCACAGACACAGACACAGACACACGCACGCACGCACGCACGCACGCACGCACACACACACACACATACTCACACAACACACCTCTAATCAGCGCTCGATTAGTGATACGATCAACTTCACGCCGTTCGCCTTAATTTCCCAGGATAATTTATGGTAGCCTGTTTACGCCATCTTAGATATACATTGGAGCCCTTTAATTAAAAAAACAAAAACATTCGTTCGAGACGGATTCTAACTCTAGACTCTTTATTGTACCTAGTCTCTATGAAACAGCATGCCCGCTCTGAAGCCTTCCTGGGGGTCTTACGACCAAGTTTCAAATGTCAAGCCGTTGAGGAAACGTACACTCAATGGCAGTTATCTGATAGGGACGATAGTGAATGGGGTACACTCTAGGTGTCAGAGTTACTACCTCCAAAGCTGTCAAATCACGGAAAATATAATAGCTTTAAGTGCTTCATTTGCAAGTGTTTGTGTTAGCGAAGACTGAAGGGGATGAAAATATGAAAACATAACTTTTTCTTTGCGGACTGGGATTTGTTGTTTTCGTTTCTTATCAGACACATGTCAAAGGGCGTGTAAGTAGGAGGCTACACGCGAACTGAGTAAACAACTGCTTGGGGTAGCACTGGCTGAGGCAACGATAACCCAGAGGGCTGTAGACGGAAAGCGAGAGAGGTATTTACAGAGACAAGACACATATGTCAGAGACCAAATATACACATTTTGGGGACATCAGGAGCTTTTCGTGGCATTGGTGAAACGTCGCAAGCTAGCACGTGGTGAGACATGATTCGATTGCAAAGACTGTACTTCAAGGACCATTAGGGGGTTGTAGAAGAAGAGGAGGGCAAAGAAAATTCTGGAATGAGAACATCAAGAAATGGACAGGACTAAGATTTCATACACTTATTCATCAAGCGGAAGACAGAGAAAGTTGGCGGGTTTTATTTGCTAGTGCTTCCACCAATACACCTCCACAACTCTTATGGGTCAAGTGCTATGTTATGTATATAAGAGCATAATACTCTTAACTAGAGTTGCCTGCTCTCAACAAGACGTAAACTGAGTGGAATATTTGTAAACAGTAAACTTGTTCTTCTTCTTGTTGCGTTCGCTTGAAATAGATTATTTATATCTGCAATGTTGTCTCTAGTATGAACTTCACTGTCTTTTGTAATTCACTCAGCGACCCGTAAAGTTTGGCTTCAGCCGACGTTTCTCTTGGCCAGAAGTTTTGCATTGATATGATGTATTTGGGACAGTCTTGGGGGACGTGATCTGTTGTCTCAGGTGCCAATCCACATGTGCACATGGCAGATTCACCGATTTTAAATTTTGTGTACATGTGGCTGCGAAGTCGATTGTGTCCTGTTCTAAGAACGTAAAATAATAACTTGCGCTGGTCTGTGCATAAAATGTTAATCGTCTTGTGCCGGTTTTGGTGGCTTTCTAATTGATTTGATTATTCTCAACTTGTGTTGATAAGAGACTGGTACGTTAGACAGTTCTTCATTTGCACCTTCCTAAACTAGTTTATCAGCTCTTTTATTTCCAGAAACTTCACGGTGGGATGGTATCCATTGCATAGTTACCTTACGCCGAGTGCCTAGTTTAGGAAGTAGTGTTCGTAAACGAGTTAGTTTTCCAGATTGGAGTGCCTAAAGCACTGCTCTTGCATCTGTGAGAAATACCACGGGTTGAGAAATATGACGTTAGTTATATAGTAGTAGTAGTAGTAGTAGTAGTAGTAGTAGTAGTAGTAGTAGTAGTAGTAGTAGTAGTAGTAGTAGTAGTAGTAGTAGTAGTAGTAGTAGTAGTTTTACCCCACAAGGAAATCATACAAGCGATAAACACCCGATGACACAAAGTGCCACCATGCGGATGAGAATCGCCTGTGGAGAGGTCTCGGAAACCGCGTTCAGCCATTAGACCATATTTATGGCCGGGCTATATTGCATCCCCTGGCAAGAGACAGGGTGGGACTTTAAAATAACGAAACACTGCATCCCACAAGAGATGACAGAATATTCAGCTAGATAAATCTGTTATATAGTTAGTAACCTAACGCACTGTCTTTTACAATCGAAAACGTAAGCAGCGAGTACAACCATCAACCTCGCCACCGTTCAACCTCCCCCCCCCCCCTCTCCCCCTTTTCCGCTCCCTCACGCACACACCCAAAAAAAAACGCGTTTATATCAGAAATGGCTGTACACCTTTGTCTCGGCCACGTATCGTAGGCGCACATTAACATGAGGCTGCAATTGGAAGCTAAACGGTCGGATAAACTATTTATTTCAGGAAGGCGAATTTACATAATTATGCAGGCGCAGTAATTCCTGCTGTCATGTTTTATAACTGCTTGTGGTGCTCAGGTTCCCTACCGGAGTGCTATGGATAGACGCTTATCGAGTGTCGTTTCTTGTTGGCAAAGTGACGAATTCCTGCAATAAAACACTTCATGCAGTGTGAAATACTGCTATAAAAGAGATTTGTCATCGTAATCGAATCATAATATACCCGCCTATCCGTACTCAATTGCAGGTTGCTGTTTAACTGTTCCTGAATTTTGAATTAAGACTCGATATCAGAACACTCGGACACTCCCATAAGCGCCCCATCTCTATCTTCAGCAGCAATGCCAATTCCAAGTCGTCCCCTCGTGGGATGCAACTTTTTGCCCCACCATAACTTTTTTGTGTTGCAGACCCCGCTAGTCCATCTCCTGCTCATTTCCTAACACACTGGGGTGACATGGAGGGGGGGGGGGGACCAAAGGATGCTAACTACCCGGGACCTCTGAAGGGATGCTTGCCACTCTGCGAGGAGCATGCCTGTCTCCACCTTTCTCAACATGCTCTGTGAGTCAGTTACAATCACGGCATGCGTGTTTGGAGCTGATTTATAACTGTAATTGTCTTTTTGAAATATCGAAGGAAGTTTTGTGCACATACCGTCTAGGTCGACAGGTAATCTTGCTAGCTAGTGCGCACCCGCTTCACTTTATCCATGTATCATCATCATCATCATCATCATCATCATCATCAACAACAACAACAACAGCAACAGCTTCTCCCTTTGCATTAAATTATTGATATCTGTTTTGAAGTCAGACGGTAAATGCATGAAAGGCGAGAAATTAACAGTCTGCATTTAAATAAAGTAGATCTGAAGAAAGGATGTGAAAGCAAAACTCTAATTATGGGGGAGGTGGAGACACCAACATACAGAAGTGGACGAACAATCAAAACTTGTCACTGGTATTTATAGTCGGCGAATGAGAAGAAGAAGAAGGAATTAAAGCGACAGCGCACTGACAAGAAAGGATGGACACAGAAGAATCATATGGATTCCGTATGTTAAGTTAGAGACCTTGATACACCTTTTGACCGTAGTGGATACATAATGATAGCTATGGTTTCAGAATATCCATTCTACAAACTATTCTACTAACTGATTGACTGATTGACTGCACCTTTCCGTCTTTCCAGACGATCGTGTTATTTTGCTTATAAGAAGGCATATGATTCACAGCCCATGGCGATGGCGATGACGAATGTGACTAGCAAGACCCTGCCGCGTTAAGAAAATGTCTTCCATGATTATAGCACGGAATTTCAGGAGCATTTTTTTCAACATTTGTGTTTAGAGTGTTTCTTTTCAGACCTTCATTTCTCATCCTTTCTACAACCATTTTGTCTTTCACTCTCATCCCCTTCCTGATGTGCGCCCTCCACACAAGGCAGTCAATTGCATTGTGTTCCCACGAGTCCATCTCAGTACCTGTATCATTTATGTCCCGCTTGCACACATATTTATATCGTAGTAGATCGGCTTCGGCATCTTCAACCCATCTTTACGTCGCCATAGAGGATGTCTACTAACTTGTGTGTTCTTATCTAACACCTAATTTTCTTTTTCTTTTAACTTCTTTAGTCGTTAATCGAAGTTCTAAATATCATTGCAGACGGGTCATCCCATGACTGCTCCGGTCCTGTGCCAGTAAAAAAATCACATAAACTATACTTGATTGTCACATTTCAAAACCAGGGGGAAAACCTTACAGTCCCATCAAAATCGTAAGGTTTGCACACGCAAAGTAATAATGCATACGGCAGGGTCAGATGTGCGAACATTAACGGTCCCAAAGTTTAAGCTTCCTGAACCTCAAAAGCCGACGTTACACCCACAAAAAGTATACGCCGTTCTGAATGTAACAATCAACCAAGTAGAGCAGGGCCGTGCCGTGCTGTGGTACAAATATAGGCCGCATCTGACGGCACCTTAAGGGGTCGGCATAAGCAGCGAAATCAAAATACATTAAGAAACATTTAACGCTTGAATCATAAAACGAAAATCTACAGCACTCACTCCCAGCTGTAAAGTAAAGGACCCTTTTCTATGCCATTCAGCTGTATTGGGTATGTGGGACAACCTATACTTTATATGCCAAACGGTGCTTGGTGGGTGATGTTGTCAGCATCACACCGGCTGCCTTTCCATCCCCCCCCCCCACAAATAAAAAATACCACTCAAAAAACACAGCTCACTGTGTCGCAGCAAGCACGCAACTAGGTAGGTATTTAAAATCTGTTCTTACTCCGTAATTTTCTTTTGGGGGGGAAACGGGGTGGGGGTGGGGGTGGGGGGGGGGGGGGTGTTCAGATTAGTTAGTAATTCGCCTCTTGATCTCTCTCTCTAGCTATACTTTTTTTACTTACTAGTATTTGTTATTATTACCCTTGTATTTTAATTGCATTTATGTTCTCTCTTTCTCTTTTATGGGAGTTGCTGTGGTGCTGTCGGCTAGATGCCCGCCTGCGGATCACAAGTTCGTGGGTTCGCGTCCTGACGAAGCCAGACTTAATTTTTTTTTTAAATGACATTGACTCCCCAGATCGACCTAGCCTTGAGTGGGTACCAGTTCCGCTCCTGGGAAAGTAAAGTCGGCCGGCGTGTTGTTGACCACATAACCCATCATGTGACGATTGGTCTATTAATATATATTCCCCGCTTGGCTTCCGGTGTCCTGTTATAGGGAAAACAAGAATAGACCCACTGCCTACCTAAAAGAATGTCGTAAGAGTCGACTAACTGGGAGCTTCCTTCGAATTCGAAGTGGATCTACGTGAGAGGCAAGGAACCAGCAGTCTGCACACAAATGAGTCAGATCTGTAAAACAGATGCACTCACAACACTCAGGTTCTGGAAAAGGACTGCAGTCCAAAAGTGGATGAACTACCAGAACCAGTTTACAGCTGGTGAACGCGAAGAAGAAGAAGAAGAAGAAGAAGAAGAAGAAGGTCTACGAATATATCGGTCTAGCCCTATATTCCCATTACGCCTAAAGGTGTGGAAAAGAGGCCTTTACTGTACTTTACTTGAATCTTTTTTTTTTTTTTTCGGGTGTGTGCATATTCTTTATTCTGTTTACCTTAAATTTATTTTCAGTGTCCAGCTCACCTGGTTGTGTATCGTTTTAACTGTTTTTTCCGTCTGACATGTTCATGTTAGTGTCTTCAGTCTAATTGACTTTTATTTTTAAAAAATTCATTTTTTTGGGGGTCAAATTTCCTTTTCCTGGTTCTTTTGAGGATTATGGTTTTGAACAAGTGATCAACATCATGGCAGACGGGTATAACCAATTAGTGCTCCGTTCTTCTTCTATCTAAAGTCTGAGTCTAAAGAAGCTCAGCACAGCGCACAGGCTCTGTAGCACCGGCGAGGATCCTGAAAAACTTTGGGTAGATTTTTAATTAAAAATTTTCCCGGGCAGCTACTCTTTTCGATTTCCCACTGCCAAGGCATTTTTTACCTGCGCAAAAATGTCCGATCTTACTACCCAGAGACCAGAGGAAATTACAAGGTGTTTAAGTGCCGGTGAAAAAATCCAGCCCTTACCGGGAATTGAAATCGGAACCTCTAGCACTAGAGGCGGACACCATACCCCGAGACCACGCAGGTCCCTAGAGCTCTGTAACGTAAGAACTAGTCACAGAATGTCTTTTTGACAGTTTTTTTGGTTCATGTGTCTCTAGGAGTGCATAGTATGCTATCAGATATTTTATAATTCGTTTGAGTATACCATGTTGCACACCGGACAAGAACCACTCTACAGCTCTCCAAGGTCAGCCTGGAAAATTGTTGTTTGTTTAATGGCGATCTTCTTAGATCTCGTCTATGTCTACGGAAACTGGTTTCCGTCTTTCCTAATCCGTCTCCTTCTTCTGCTTTTGCTTTTGCTGCTTCTTCTTCTTCTTCTTCTTCTTCTTCTTCTTCTTCTTCTTCTTCTTCTTCTTCTTCTTCTTCTTCTTCTTCTTCTTCTGCTTCTTCTTCTTATTATTATTATTATGATTATTATTAATATGGTTACTTTTTTCATTATTATCATTATAAAATAATAAGTCCCAATCAGAATTTAACCCTAAGAAAGAGCAGTGCACTTTTTCCAAATTCGTTGTTTCGACGATCTAAAACAGTTGGTGAGAAAATTGCTGTATCCTGAGCTAGTTAAGTGAATGATATTAGTCTAACAACCCACGATTAGGACAGTGGGTAACGTCTCTCTGCTGCTCCCACCTGTTTGAACACCTGCAACAGGAGCACAAGCTGTTTTTGCTTTAGGTGAAAGAAAAAAAGCTAACAAATTATAGTATGTTTCAGAAGTAGTATCCAACTTTAAAAAAAATGTAACTTCGCATGCGTTCAGTTGTAGAAATTTGGCATGCAATCTGTTAATATTTATATCATTGTAAGAATATTTTCTAATTTCTGTTTGTGTGTGTGTGTGTGTGTGTGTGTGTGTGTGTGGCATATGCAAAAGACTTCCATTCAAGGTAAACGGTCAGCAAGCTTACAGCAGCTTGGGTAAACTGATGAAGAGGAACTTTTCAAAACATCACATTGCACACTTTCATAGGCGTTTTATTCTCGGGTGGCCATCTACAGCATTAGTCTCCTGTGAGTTGCTGGTTGTTTCATCAAATGCTGGATAGGCTATCAAAATAATCACCACACATTGTTTCACATGGAAAGTTGATTTCCAAACAGTTTTCAATGCATGTATCACTGTATATTCTATTGTTACAGCTACATCAATTATAAGCTATAAAAAACTTTGACGAAATTGGCCACTTTAAGAAAACAGCAGCACCTGTGTAAACTATAAAATCAAAAGGACGGAAACATCCAAGGGCATACAAAAATTAGTGTCGATCCGAATAGGAGTTATCGAGATATTTATTAAAGTGTGAAGGCATTTATTTTTAAACGCACCATAGTTGTTTTCTATACAGTTTTCAGCACGTTGTCAGAGCATTTGTGTGCGCGTGTGTGTGTTTGTTTATGTCAGTGCATGTTAATGTGTGGTGTGTGTGTGTGTTTATGTATGACTGTTTATGATTTTACTAGGCAACTTTACGTTCAGTAGTTTTTTCTATTGCCTACTGGACGGTCAGCTCTTGGTGCTACTGACGAAACCAAAGCAAATCGGTCTGCTGCCAAATCGCGAACAGCTGGGATCGAACACGGTTCCTTTGCATCACAAAGCGCGTTCGAAATGACTGTCACAAACGCCGAGCTATACATGACACTGTTCTCCATTCACAGATTCCCCGATGTCCCTAGGTCTTCAAGCTGGACGGTTCAGCCTTTTCCATGCGCAACGAAGGTTGTAGGTTAGATTTTTAACTCGGTTGGTTAGTGATGACGCTACAGAGTTCGTACTTTATGCACTGCTCTCACGAACGAAGAGCCGTTCTCTAGTGAATGATTAAACAATGGGAAGTCGATCTTTAGACAATTTTTGAACATTCCCGATCCCCACTGGGATGTTTCGAGTTCCCATTGTTGGATAAGTAGAACAGATTCTCTTCCTCCCTAACAAGCATGTCCTAAGAGTCTAATATTTAGCGGTTTCCATACAAATAGTAGCCCATCTGCTTGAGAGGCAAAGAACCAACAGTGTGCATAAAAAAAGCCATATATGTAAAACGGATGTACACGCAACGCTCACGTTCTGGAACAAAAATGAAGTACGCAAGTGAACGAATGAACAGCATAACATTCCACTGGAGTTTGCAGCCGATAAACGCGAAGTAGAAGACGAACATCCTCAATAAACACTGCATGGAAGAGTAAATCGATCAATCGAGAATTCACATCCGTGCACATTTACTCAGATATTTTAAAAAAAAAAATCGGAGATTTTGAACTAAAATAACTTCAGAGCAGGGCAGCAAGCAATTACAGATGCAGCCACCGTGCCTGAGAAAAGAACAATCAAAAACAGCAAAATTGTTTACCTTTGTGACTGAATGCCAGTCCTCCATGCGACTCACAGGGATCCACGAGACAACTTGGAGAGAGAACCTAACCCGTCAGCTAAACACTCTCAGAAAACAATCAAATCGTTCTCCAGTGGATCCCAGCTTACTGTTGTATACCAGGACATAAGTTAGCAGACAGACTTGCCAAAAATGAAACAACGGAGGAACAACCCACCCATCCATTGTCATTACCAGAAATCAGAACACTTATCAAGGGAAAATACAAAGAATCTCAAAGAGAACAAATTAACAGTAAACATCCACAAGACTCCATCAGCAGACTCAACGGAAAGCAACATACAACAATTTTCTGTCTACGAACAGGACACTGCAGGCTCAACTACCACATGCATAAAATAAAGATTGTACAATCCCCACAGTGTTTCTGTCAAACAGAACCACAAACACCTGAGCACATTTTGCAGACCTGCCCACTCTACCTACCACTTCGAAAGACACCTGGCCTCAAGAGCAAAGTGTGCAGAGCAAGCTATGGGGAACCATGGATGACCTGCTACTGACATGCCAGCTCATAGAGGCAACCCACCTGATGATCTGATCTGAGCATACGTAACCGAACGTAAATAAAAAGAAGATGAACAGAAATGATACAGAATCGTTCTTGGAACAATACAATGAACCAAGAAGACCCTCTAGTTACACCCAGGTGCATCATTCTCACAAGGCCATAACAATCTTTTTTCTCTTCTGGATTCGTTACTTGTTCCCAAAGGACCTTAACCACATCCGCCTTGTCATCTATCAGTTTGTATTCACCAGCACGCCGGCATGGCCTGGAGAAAAGATCCAAATTATGTGAAGATTGCCACTCTGCTCGAAGTATTCCTGTCTTCACATCTCTCAGCATGCTTTCAAAGACTGTTACAACCACGACATGTGTATGTATCTTGTTTCTAGAAACCGGAAAGCTGCAGTGACCGCCTCCACTTCCATTCTCGTGTTAGATTATGTGATATGATATGCCATAAGGAAGCTGCCTGATTGATAAACTGCGTACAATTATCACCTGTGTAAATGAGATACACGAGGAACTTCGCCAGTTCAACCATACCCAAACCGAGAAAGAAAGGATACTAACAAACAAATAGTGACAACAACACCTTGCACCAAAGTCATTGAGAAACAGAGGATCAAATGATTTGGTCATCTCGTTTAAATGCAGCCACAACTACTAACCCAGGCGCTACAGATGAATCTATATGTGAAAGCAAGAGGTCGCCCTATGATAAAATGGACTGATTACATTAAAGATCTACATCGACACAGTATGGCAACAGTGGAAACATTCTCCAGTTTCCACTGATGAATTTAAGCTTGATGAAAAACAGACTCTCAAAACAAACAATGTTACTGTCTGGCACACGCATGGGAGTGTGCAGAGATCAAAGAAAAATGATCTGCATGATAAATGAGACGTTCACTGATAATAGAGTGATATGAAAAACAAATGGAAAAATGTTCCAAGAATAGAATAGTGATTGTTGTTCTCGTTGTTTTTATCGATTCCGATAGTGTTTGCGATGATGAATGCATATGTGAGCATTTTCATGTAATTTTCTAAAATGAGTTTATGTGTCTAGTGTCTTTGAAAACCTTTTTTTTTCCAATTTGTTGACATTAAAGAAAATGATGTTCTAATTTTGTAACACAGAGTTATCGTTGGATTCTATTGTTTCGTTTACTGTAAAAATCATGTATTTTTTTTTTTTCTTCGCCGTTGCTTTAGAATTATTTTTTTTTGTTGCTGAGCATGGATTTAGTAATGTTTTGGAAAAGTAAAGAAGGCTGGCGTGATGCTGATCACATTACCCACATAGTGCCGATGGTATGTAAACATATGATGCTCTTCCCATATGCTCGATGCTTGTAAGACGTAAAAAATGAATCTTTACTTTTTTTTAGGGCTGTACCGAATATTCGCTTCGGTATTCAGCCGAGTACCTGCGGTCGGGCCGAATACGAATATTGGTTACCTCACACTAGTTTCTGCATACACTGCGATGGGCTGAAATAACTCTCTCATTAACACAATAATTGCTTTTGTCTAAGTCTGTCATAGCAGGGCAAACTGCGATCAGGTTGCGAGGTACAGCAGCTGGCAATGTCTTTGCCTGCTGACTTGACCGAGGCATTACAGCAGAGGTTCTCAAACTAGTTGCGTAGGCCAAGGGTGCTGCGGCGAAAATTAATAAAAGTCGGCCATAAATTATGACATTATTGAAGAAAGCATGAAGATACTTAAAAGTTAGAATTTAAATTGTCTTTACTCGCCACTGTCGAAAAGAGTGTTTTTCTGCCTTGTTTCACACTCAGAGTGTATCATACTGCATAAAATGCCAACCGCAGCGTGGTAAAATTTGTCTTTGTATTTATCTCGAGGTGCAACCGATCCTCTATCTGTATTCGTGAAGATGCAGCGGATAAGTAAGGTTGTGAAAAATGTGGTCTCTACAATAGTCACTGTTAGCCGTGTCAAGTAAGCGCTTTAAAGGCAATGCGTTATGAGTCCTGGAAAATCGGTTGGCAGGCCAAACAATTTCTTCAGCCCTCAGAGACGTGGTTTTCCATAACAATGCTTAAAATACCTGAGACATTAAGTTATGAGAAGAGGGAAAATTGAAAATGTGGTGACCATCGGAAAGATCTGTGGAAGGAGGGATAGAGGAAGACAACGAGAGAAGATTCTTGACAAATGTTTCATGGCATGTAGGTGTGTCAGCACACGAAATAATATATGCTTCTGAAGGTCGCAGATTGTTGCGAGGCATAATCGTCCTCGCCAGTCGGCAAGGCACCTAATGATGATAATGATACACTATTCGTATTCGGTCGAATATTTGGTCCCGCTATACGTATTCGGCCGAATAGTGAAAATCACTGTTCGGTACAACCCTACTTTTTATGGATGTTCAGGTCCAGACGGAGCTGGACTTTTAGGCGACTGACTTGATGTTGCCCACATCACCCACTGAGTGCGGGGAAATGGTTCTTTTACTTTATGGCTGCAGCAAGACCTGCTACAGCTGACGGGCCTTGCTGCTGACGTCATCAAATTGGGCTAAGGATACGCTAACGCAGCGTTTCTCAAACCTGATCGTCAGGTAACAAACAAAAAATTTACGGCACACAAACACACAATCGGTTTGAATACTTAAGAAAAGAAGACAAAAACATTGCAAATTTAATGTGAAGCAGATTTAGGAAAAATCAGGACATAGGAAGGCAGCAGCCCTGGGTGCCGCGACACTTAGTTTGATAATCGCTGCGTTAACCTATCGTTGTCGGCTCTGTGGCTACGTCGATGCGAACGCTTCATAATGCCGGGATGCCGGGTTCGATCCCAGCTGCGGGCCATGCGCCTTGCCTTGGTTTCGACAGTAGTATCAAGAAAGCCGACCGTCCAGGAGCAATGGCAAACTACTGGAAGTAAAATTGCAAAGAAAAACCACACAACAGCCAGGGGCTGTTGGGGTTGGTTCCGGGGTTGGTTCTGCAACGTCATGTAAAGGATACGCAACTAACTAACTAACCTATCGTTAGCCAGGTTTGGTGACGTCAGCAGCATGGCCCGACGGTCTTGGCTGCAGTATCCATCCATGTTCTGTTTTTTGCCTCTTACACACGCACGCACACACACACACACACATATACATATATATATACATGCACACACACACACACGCACGCACGCACACACACATACATACATACACATGCACCCACACACGCACGCACGCACACACACATACATACATACATACACATGCACACACACACGCACGCACACACACATACATACATACATACACATGCACACACACACGCACGCACACACACATACATACATACATACACATGCACCCACACACGCACATAGAAAACGATCAATCAATGTCCACCATTCTAGGAGAAACCCTCAGTTTACAAATAACAATTCACAATGTCAATTTTTAGTGAGATTCTTTTACAAATACCACAATTATGATTTTTTAACGTCTAGCTTATGCTATGCAATGGCCATATTAGTAAAAAAAAAAAAAAAAGATTCTTTTCCACGCCCTTAGGCGTATAGGGCATATAGGGCTAGACCTATATGTTTTATAGACCAATCGGCACAAGATGGGTGATATCGTCATAACGTCGGAATGGCCATATTAGATAATTAATTTACATAATTAATGAGTTCAATATGTTTAAAAATCTAAATGCAAATCCACACTATACACATGATCTTTTGAATTTTCTGGTGAAAATTAAAGCTTTCGACCCTTCTTGGTACCATACCACCTTAAAAAGGCGATTGGTGCATGATTGTATTCAACAAATGAACAAACTCAGGTGTAATTGCTCACCACAAATGAAGATAAATAAAATAAGATAGCAAATGAACCGTCCTTGAAAAAGCAGGCCATCGGGCGGCTAAAAAAGGACTAAGCTTGGAATTTTTGTTTGATTTTATACGATACGATACGATGATTGTATTCTGGTTGGGAGCTAGACTATGATATCCGTACCTACATACTTGTTAAAGAGCATTTGATCTATTTCTGTTTCCTCATTTTTCGTCTTTTGTCGGTTCGCTGATGCCAGGTTGTAGCCCAGTGTCGTTGTCATATTATCATTGTTTGTCTTTTGTCGTCTCGCTGATGCCAGGTTGTAGCCCAGTGTCGTTGTCAAATTTTTATTCTTTTTCTTTTGTCGTCTCGCTGATGCCAGGTTGTAGCCCAGTGTCATTGTCCCATTTTTATTCTTCTTCTTTTGTCATCTCGCTGATGCCAGGTTGTAGCCCAGTGTCACTGTCACATTATCATTCTTCTTCTTTTTTCGTCTCGCTGATGCCAGGTTGTAGCCCAGTGTTGTTGTCACATTATCATTTTTCGTCTTTTGTCGTCTCGCTGATGCCAGGTTGTAGCCCAGTGTCACTGTCACATTATCATTCTTCTTCTTTTTTCGTCTCGCTGATGCCAGGTTGTAGCCCAGTGTTGTTGTCACATTATCATTTTTCGTCTTTTTTCGTCTCGCTGATGCCAGGTTGTAGCCCAGTGTTGTTGTCACATTATCATTCTTCTTCTTTTATCGTCTCGCTGATGCCAGGTTGTAGCTCAGTGTTGTTGTTACATTATCATTGTTCGTCTTTTTTCGTCTCGCTGATGCCAGGTTGTAGCCCAGTGTTGTTGTCACATTATCATTTTTCGTCTTTTTTCGTCTCGCTGATGCCAGGTTGTAGCCCAGTGTTGTTGTCACATTATCATTTTTGGTCTTTTGTCGTCTCGCTGATGCCAGGTTGTAGCCCAGTGTCACTGTCACATTATCATTCTTCTTCTTTTTTCGTCTCGCTGATGCCAGGTTGTAGCCCAGTGTTGTTGTCACATTATCATTTTTCGTCTTTTTTCGTCTCGCTGATGCCAGGTTGTAGCCCAGTGTTGTTGTCACATTATCATTCTTCTTCTTTTATCGTCTCGCTGATGCCAGGTTGTAGCCCAGTGTTGTTTTCACATTATCATTCTTCTTCTTTTATCGTCTCGCTGATGCCAGGTTGTAGCTCAGTGTTGTTGTTACATTATCGTTGTTCGTCTTTTGTCGTCTCGCTGATGACAGGTTGCAGCCAAATTTCGTTGTCACATTATCATATCTAACAGTTTACTAAATTTACTACTTCCCGTATATGTTCAGAGGTCAGATTGTGGGAGAAAACAAGAACACATGTCTACCCAAAAAGCATGTCGTAGGAGTAGAATAATTGGGAGCTTCCTTCGAGTACATCTGCGTGAGAGGCAAGGAACCAACGGTCTGAATACACATGACTCAAAAATTGTGAAACGGGCATACACGCAACAACTCAGGTTCTAGAAGAGGACTAAAGTCTAGAAATTGACGAACAACGAGAACTTTCTGCCAGAGTTTACAGCCGGTGAATGCGAAGGAAAAGAAGAGGACTGGAGTGCAATTATTTGTATCTGACTTTACCATTTACCACCTCCATCCTCTCCTCTGTTTTTGTATATCTCTCTGCCCCCACCCTCTCTCTCTCTCTCTCTCTCTCTCTCTCTCTCTCTCTGTCTCTCTCTCTCTTTCTTTCTTTCTGCCTCTCCCCTCTTCATTTATACAGATAAAAAGCTGTTTTCATTATTCTTACATTCATCACAACTAAATTTTTTTTCAGAAAAATATGCCCTTCCTATGTTACAGATCACTAACAGAAGTCACCAGGAAACGAAACGAGTGGAAATAACTAGAATTATCGTCGAAGGAATCCCCCCGTTCCATTCCCAAAGACGAGATGAAAGTGACCTTTGAAGGGGCTCTTTCTGCGAGTTGGGCGAGTACTGTGTGCCCGTTGGAGTGCACAGAAGTGGTCGTTACTTGCGGAGTAAAATGCAATTTCAATAAAGTTCAGGCTTGGAAGATTGTCTCTTTTATCGCTGTTCTCTCATAAGTGGGTCTGTTCTATTTCCGCAGAACTTGACAGGAACGAGGAGCAGATAATGCGGAAAAAAATCGAGCTTAAGCGCCCGGGAGAACTGGGGTTAGTCTTGTGTAAATTTCCCGCGTTAATCAGTACTGGTGATTGTAATCACTTGTCTTCTCTCTTTCATATTCGTTTGTTCGCAGCTTTCTCTTCCTTTGTCTTTCTGTTCTCATTCTCCTCTCTCTCTCTCTCTCTCTCTCTCTCTCTCTCTCTCTCTCTGCAGAAATCAATTGGTTTTGACTCTCTGTCTCTCAATATATCTCTCAAACTCTATCTCTCGCTCCTCATTTTATCCTGTTTATATTTATTCGCGATTTCTCTGTGTCTGCATCTCTCTCTCTCTCTCTCTCTCTCTCTCTCTCTCTCCCTTCCTCTGTCTCTTTTAATATATCTTACAAACTATATCTCTCGCTCCTAATTTTCTCCTGTTTATATTTATTCGCTATTTCTATGTGTCGGCATCTCTCTCTCTCTCTCTCTCTCTCTCTCTCTCTCTCTCTCTCTAGCTCTTTTTCTCTGCTTCTATCTGTATATCCCTCGTTTAAATTTACTTGCCGCTTTTTATCTAAAAAAAAGTCACTGATGTTTCTCAACTCTCTTTCTCCATCATCAAATCTATCGTTCTCTCTCTCTTTCTCTCTCTTTCTCTCTCTCTCTCTCTCTCTCTCTCTCTCTGCTTATATCTGTATATCTCTCGTTAGAATTTACTTGGCTCTTTCTATCTCAATGTGTCACTAATGTCTTTCATCTATCTCTTAATCACCAAAACAATAAGACACTGATTTCAGTTTCCAAACATAAGAAAACATTTTTCCTTTCTTAAAAACCTCCCTTTTTAGTTCTCTCTCTCTCTCTCTCTCTCTCTCTCTCTCTCTCTCTCTCTCTCTCTCTCTAGCTCTGTGTGTGGGTATATGTGTGCAGCCTACGTTCATTATCAAAACATCGAGTTATTCTTCTACTGACGGACGGATGGACCGATGGATAGGTCAATAGACAAACAGACAGACAGACAGACAAACGGACAGTCGGACAGACAGACAGATAGACAGGTAGGTAGGTAGGTAGATAGGTAGGTAGGCAGGTAGCTAGATAGATAGAGATAAGATGAGATGTTAGTGAACTACTGCAAATATTAGCTTGAAACAACTCCACAGAGAGACTCTTTCCTACTCAGTCCTTTCTCTTGGCCTCTTTCAAAAACATACCCTTTCACCTCACAACCATGCAGTCTTTATCGGAGTCACACAGCAGCTAAGAAACTTAGACCCTATCCAACCACACCCACCTACCTTTTTGTCCCTCCACTTCAAATTCTACCCCCCTTCCCTCCTCATTGTCAGCCGCCCATTATTCCCCACCCCCTCGTCAGGCGCCCATTATTCCCCGCCTCACACTGATTCTAATGGAATAAACGAAGTCGCATTCACCAAGTTCTCCAGGAGGCCTTTGTTTATATTAGTTCAAAGAACTCAGCACTAGACCTGGCATTTTGCTGGTCGTGTGAGCTTCAGGGTGCAACGTGTGGGAACTTGGCACGTGCCGAGGGTGAGAAGGTTAAGGGCCAATGATTGCTCATTAGGATCTCTGGCTGAAAGGTTGAACAGTAAGCGCGGAAACGTACTTCTGGAAGATGTGATTTTATAGAGGAGTCTTAGCGTGAAAATAAATCATTAGCTTGAGTTTATGTATAACTGGAAAACAAAGAAGAAGCAGACAAATGCGAAAAAAGACTAACAGAATCAGTAGAGCAGCGGTTCTCACCCTGTGGGTGGCGACCCTTTTGTGGGTCGAACGACCCGTTCACAGGGGTCGCCAAAGACCATGGGAAAACATATATTCACTGAAGTTGTGAAGTAGCAACTAAAAAAATACTAAAATACTTCAAGCCACAAACCAAGAAACTTTAAGACAGTATGATTACAAAGAGAACATGGAAATGGCTTGGCCACGTTATGAGAATGAATCCTGATATACATGCCAAAACAGCTCTCACATGGACACCAAAGGGAAAGAGAAAACAGGGGCCCCCAAAAAGAACATGGAGACGAACGATGGAAAGTGACCTGAGTGCGGCATCTTTGACATGGAAAACTGCACTGAAGATTGCACAGGACAGGAAAGCATGAAAAGTCCTCTCTGAAGCCTCGTGTGTCACTAGGCATAACGAGAACTGATGATTATGAAGTAGCAACGAAAATAATGGTATGGTTGGGGATCACCACGTCTTAACATGAGGAACTGTATTAAAGAGTCCTTGAGATTTGCATGCACATCCGATTGAAGATATGGTTTAACTGTACATATACTGTTGGTTCTTCGTCTCTATACAAATGCCCTCCAACTTCCAATGAAACAAACCTAATTAGTATCATTGTGTGATATTCTTGCTGGGGTGGGCCAGACAGAGCTATAAAAATTAAATTTCTGAGAGCATCCATCTTTCCTTTTGCAATAAAGGCCTGTAAGACTTGGACAATTATTTTAAACAATTGAAGAGCACATGAAAGCCTTTGAATACAAATGTAATAGATAGGTTCTAAGAAAATAATGGTAAAGAAAAGAACAAATGCATCCATACTTCAAGAACTACATAGTGAAGACGGTTGGCCATTAAATACAATAAAACACAGACAATAGAAATATATTGGTCACCTGGCACGTTACGAAGGTTTAGAGAGAACATTAATGGAGGGGTGTATGTCTGGGAAGAGGGGGCGAGAAAGGCGAAAGAGAAGATGGGTGCAGGATGTGGCGGATGATCTCCAAATGGGTGTAAGAGACGCAGCACATCATGCTTGTGATCGAGAAGTTTTCCGGAAGGTTGTTATGGGAGCTAGGTTCTGCAAAGAACATGCTACTGACTGACTGAATGACTGACTGGGTGGACAGTGGGTTATTCTTTTTCCCCGTAGAAGGGAGCGCCGGGACCAAACATGGAGACGATGATGATGAGGATGATGATGATGACAACGATGATCTCTCACGTCTGCTACCCTTCGTCATTGGATTACCTTCACCTTTGAATCCAGCTTCTTCTATCCCACAACCCCTTGCGCACATTGTTGACAACAACAAGGACATGCTGGGCGCCTCGCAGAAAACATCAACACAACCATCACGCCGATTACAACAATATTGTGATATGTGGCATGTGAAGCTTCACAACAGAGTTGTCTAGGAAAGAATTCAAGGCTTGTTTTGTTTTGGTACGCCAGAGGTGACTGGGTGTATGTGCATAGAGGACTGTGACAGCAGTTTTATAATGTCGAAATTAGCTTACAGACAATTCTGTAAAATACTATTTTGTGTAAAAACTGTTGTAGCTGCTTGAACGTGCTTTTGCCGTTGAGTAAGCATTTTTTTTTTCTGTTTCTTCTTTTTCGCGTTCACCGACTGTAAACTCCGGCGGAAAGTTATGGTTGTTCGTCCACCTTTGGACTTTATACATTGTTTAAGAACAAGACAGTCTGCTGTCAAATCGTCTGCAGCTGTGATTGAACCTGGTACCCCGGCATTGCGTAGCGTGATCACAACGACAGTAAAACCAACAACTGTACGCATGAGGTTGAGTGGTTAGAGGGCTTAATATCGCATACTGGAGATCTGTGTTTAATTCTCTGAAAAAGGTGGTTTATTGTATGTTGGGGCTAAAACATAAAATCTTAACCTTCACAGTTTGTGGCAACTGAATAAACTGGGGCGTTCTTTAAAAAAAAATGACCTGAATTGTCAGATCGATGAAGCCTATAATGGATATGAAAAATATCATGACATGTAAAATCACTAAATGGTGCTTTATGATTCCTTTACTTTACTACTCACTTTCTAAAATATCACAACAACAACAACAAACAGATCTTTGTCTTCACTTCCTCAAGTACCATCTGGTAGTGTCGATTGAGACACTATGTTTTGCTTCTTGCTCTTCTGATCGCCCCGACCATAGACGTAATCTTTCTATATTGTTCTTGGTCTACCTCCCTACCATACGTCTCTCTGCTCTTTTAGTGGATGCCTTGTATGGTATTAGGTCATAAAGCATTCTCTTTTCACGGGCAGATCATTTTATTTTCTTTCTTTGTATGTAATTTATCATTTGTTCTCTGCCGATATTTTCTCGCATGACCTCATTCCTGATTTGCTCTCTTCTGGTCACTCTTGCAGCGTGCATATCATAGAAATCTAATTTTCATGGTTACTATTTCCTTTGCTGGTTTATTATGAGCGATCATGTCCGACAGAAATAGCATAGGGTGGGGGAAAATATGCTTTGTATGAGATGTTTCTTTGTGCTGATCTCGGGGTTGTCGGGTGCTGAAAGAGGGGAGCTAGTAGTTCAAGTACATGGTTTGCTTTACTGCATTGGATGCGAATTTATTCACCTATTCATCTCTTTGTCCGTGAATCGTAGTAGTAGATTTTTACCCCACTAGGACATCACACAAGCAATTAACACTCGATGAAACAAAGTGCCACCATGTGGATGAGGATCACACGTGAAGAGGTCCCAGAAACTGCGTTTAGACATTAGACCATATTTATGCCCAGGCTAGAGCCAGGGGCCTCAAAATAACGACAAATTGCATCTCACAAGGAGATGGCTCAGTATAATTGTCCGCGAATATTGTTTCCAGATAATTAGGCTCAGATGCCTGTTTAATTATATTGCACTTTAATACTTTGTTCAAGTTCTGCTTCTTTCTTCCAATTGATATTACTCCTGTCTTTTCATAAGGTTAATACAAATGGGGAGGGGGGGGGGGGGAATTCATATTACCATCTAAAAGTTCAAAACAATAAAATCGTTTTATTGGACGCATTAAAAATATTTTTGTTAAACATAAAAATATCGGCGCTCTTTTGAAGTAAAAAGAAACCTCTCATAAGGGAGGTAATTTATTTTTGTGTGCATGAGTTACCCAGGCTCTATCTCTCAACCAAAACAGAAGTAATAAAACTAACCATATCTTAGTGACGATCGCATAGTTGTTGCAAACTGTATCGTTTCTTTGTTTCACGGAAATATTAGCAACACAAGAGAAACACAGACCCGACACGGCAGCCTAGCTTCATAGTCTGCATCAGCCGACAGGGGGTTGGTCTACAAACAAACGACTATCTGATTCAGTTTATCTAGTGAGTCCATCTTGTTTTGGGGAGAATGTTCCATTTTCTTACCAGACTAGGCCGGGTCACAGGCTAACTCTTAAACAAACTAAGACTAGCGACTCCGTAAATACAACTTGGAGCTGGTAGTTCGTTGTGGGGGCGAGGGGCAGTAAATAGAACTTGTCTTCGGTTGTATGAGAGCTCTTCCTTAGTTCCAAATACGGAAATATGGTTCTATTATTTGCAGTGTTGGTGGGAAAATAAACGGTTCTTAAACATTTTAACAACTGAGCCACATTTTTCAAAGTGATTCTTCTTAGCGAGAAAGTATAGTCGTCTATAGCGAAGTAGTTAAACGAAGTAATTAAACGAAGTAGTTAAACGAAGTAATTAAACGAAGTAATTAAACGAAGTAATTAAACGAAGTAATTAAACGAATTAGTTATGCATTCTAAAGGGCAAAGTTCTCCCTTCTGACTTTGCCTTTAAGTTTACAGATTTTCGGAAATAGTTAATGACCAGTCGCTGGAGCTGCCGAGTTCGTGCTATTGTTAAAGGCTTTCGAGAGCAGCCCACTCACTCTAAAGATAAATACTACCCACATGTCATAGGATCTGGTGCTGTGAAATTGATTATTTCGAATCTGAAATATATTTAACCGTAAGTTTCTAAAGAATGTTATCAAAAGCACATCACTGGTTGTAGGGTCGACGAGGCTTCGTTGGCCTCTTTATTGACATCTTTCGTGTAACAGACAGCTCCCTTTGATATGAAGTGACGTAATCTTATTTTTCTCCTCCTTCTTCATTTTTCCCCCTTCTTGATTCATCTGAGGTTATTGTGACGTGCTTTTTTACAGCATAGCTGCGATTTGTGTCTTTCTGGCTGACTCCTTTAGACATTTGCAGTCCTTTAAAAACAAACAACGGAAAACAAAGAGCCAAACTGTATATCTCTGTCAGGCAAAAAGGACACTTATTCACGACTTTAGGCGTCTTTAGAGTATGTAGTTAAAGGTTAGTTGCGTATCCTTTACAGGACTTTGCAGAACCAACCCCAACAGCCCCTGGCTGTTGTGTGTTTTTTTTCTAGGCAAATTTACGTCCAGTAGTTTGCCATTGCCTTCTGGACGGTAGGCTTTCTTGATACCACTGTCGAAAACAACGCAAGGCCCATGGCTCGCAGCTGAAATCGAACCCGGCATCCCGGCATTACGAAGTGTTCGCATCGACTTAGCCACAGAGCTGACAGAGTATGTAGTACTAGACGTATATTTTGTAGAGCAATCAACATCGGTCGTCACTATCTCATCAGCCACCTTTACTTCCGAAAACTTTTACCTGGTACCCATTTAAGGCTTGGTCGACCAAGGAGCCAAGGTCTGTTCAGCACACACAAATAAAATCCGGCTTCGATCGGATTTGAACCCGTGACATTTCTAGCCGCCACGTAACAGCGGTTCCTGCATATTTTAAATGCAAGAATTTAAATGTGTCGTCAAAAGCATTTAACTTTCAATTTAAACACAGTTTTAGCGCTCTACGTAGTGTATCTTACAAATCCATTAACATTGCTGGCTTTTGAAATTCGTGGACTCACAATTATTCGTTTCTATCACAAAGTGAAAGGGCATCTGACTGTTTTATTTATTTTTTGATGTAAAGAGAGATAATTTTGCCTAGTTTTCACAAACCTCAATCGAGGTATGCCTGGAGTGCCGACAAAAAGAAATCATGACTTCTTCTACTTGTGTTCGCTTTCTGATTTATAACGACAGACAAGTTCTTGTGATAAACTTGACAGTTTTTAGGAGTTCCCGTTTAGTTCCATACAACTCTCAGTGCAGTGTAGACTCACTGGGTCAGTATTCTTATCTTCAAAGACCCGGTGTAGGTTGGGAAGACAACATCCGACAGTCCCTAACTGACAGAGGACTGGAGTGGAACAAAGCCAGAAAACTGTTGATAGAAAAGTCTGGCGATCTTTCTGGCAAACTTCTGCAGCCCAAGGTAGAAGAGGTTCGACTAAGTATGTAGATATTTCTAGTGCAGACGCTAGTGTCTCTGCAGGGTTATGATCCCCCCCCCCCCACACACACACACACACAAACAGATTAGAACACAAATGCAGAACCATACTCAGCATTCAAACTTGTGCTACCCGCTTGAAAGCACAGCGTTCTTACTCGTTCGACCAGTCGCTCCTAAATATAGCAACATATAAGAGAGAGAAAGAGAGAGAGAGAGAGAGAGAGAGAGAGAGAGAGAGAGAGAGAAAGAAAGAGAGAGAGAGAGAGAGAGAAAGAAAGAAAGAAAGAAAGAGAGAGAGAGAGAGAGAGAGAGAGAGAGAGAGAGAGAGAGAGAGAGAGAACTTAAAGAATAAGGGAGTTGCTTAATACCCTTTCACGACTTCTGGTGTGGGTCTCAAGAGGGCATAAGCCCCAAATTCCTGCGTACTGACTTAAAATACATTTCTGATAGTTATGGACAGTCCTAAGAAAAAACATAAACGGAAAATTACCACTTGGGAGCCACCGTTGTGTAGCGGCTAAACGTTCACCCGCGAATCCAAAGGTCGTGGGTTCAAATCCGCATGGAGCTAGACTTTGTCAAACATGACCTGGGTTCGCTGGTTGACGCAGCCATAAATTAGTACAAGGTAAATTCCTCGGAAGTGAAGGCAGACTGCTTAAGGTTGACCAAATCACACATACGAGGCCTAAACAAAAATGTTAGTCCAGCCTCATATGTTCGATGAGCCATTGGTATGAAAAGGCACCTTCCCTTTTACCTATTTTACATTGACAAATTGTGCTGCCGGAAAACCAAACAAACAAGAAGAGGCGGAGTGGCGAAAGAAGAACTAAGAACAGTAGCAGGCACAGTACCGGTAAATATTTCATAGAACATCGAAGAATTATAAGATGTTGTCGTCATGAAACAAACTCGGCCAGCAGCTAGAACGTGCTACACGAGAACAGCAGCCTTCGAAGTCGGAGCGCTTCTGCCTGAGAGGCAAGGAACCAGCAGTCAGCAAACAAATGAGTCAGATTTGTAAAACGGATGCACACGCAACACTGAGGTTCTGGAACAGGTCTGCAGTCCAAAAGTGGATGAACAACCAGAACTTTCCGTCAGAGTTTACAGCTGTTGAACGCAAAGAAGAAGAAGAAGAAGAAGAAGAAGAAGAAGAAGAAGAAGAAGAAGAAGAAGAAGAAGAAGAAGAAGAAGAAGAAGAAGAAGAAGAAGAAGGTTTAGACGACGGATCAACATCATGGCACAAGGGGTAACCCATGAATGCTCCGATCTACTTCTAACTCAAGCCTGAATCCGAAGAATCTCAGCGCAGTGTAGTAACTCCGTAACATCGGTGAGAATCCTGAAATACTTTGCGTTGAATTTTAACTCCAAATTGTGCCCGTGCAGCTCCTTTAGGCTACTCTTTTCGATTTCCAACTGCCATGGGATTTTTTTTTTTACATGCGCAACCATACACACGGGCGGCTCCCACGTTAACAAGAAGAAAAAGTTTTCATATTACGTAAACAAGAAGAATGAGTTATTATTACGTTTACAAGAAGAAGTTACTATCCCATTAACAAGAAGCAGAAGTAACTATCACGCTAACAAGAAGGAGTTACTTTGACGTTAACAAGAAGAAGTTACCAGCACGTTAAGTCCATACGCATTTCATCATTGTTATGTGATCACTATCTTCATTTCTCATTGTTTTCCTCCTAGTCTTTCAGTTTGTGTTTAGCAGGTGGAAAAAACTGAAACCAGTCAGAGAGGGTACGAGGCGAAGGAGATAGAAATGTAGACACAACTGCAGACGTACGGGTAAATCAGGGACAAGGTGAGAGAAATGAAGGAAAAGTTATGGGACAGAGCTAGACGAGAGAAAGTCATAGAAGACTAATGAGAGAGATAGACAAACAAACAAGTCAGACGAGGGGGAGGGGAGGGGGGCACTTGAGTAAAGAAACCCCCCCCCCCCCCCCACACACACACACACACACACAAATACGCGAAAAGAGGACGAGAGGATAGTTTGGATGAGTGAGAGAGAGAGAGAGAGAGAGAGAGAGAGAGAGAGAGAGAGAGAGATGTCGAGTAATTGTACAAGTGAGTAAGTGAGATCGCTTAAGCAGAAAGAGATATGAGAGTAAGCTTTTTATTGAGTATAAAGATAACACCATGAAAACACTTGATTAGACATTTACGAGAGAAAGAGAGAGAAGCATATGAGTAGATAGAAAGACACAGTTTAGAAATGACCAGGGCAGGTAGGATGGCTCGATGAGGATTATATGCGAGAGAAGGGAGAAGGATAAGGAGTCCAAAATAACGCTGCATTTAAAAAAGCGAAAGGCATGGAGAGACAAGCTTTGAATAACGAAGATCCATCAGAGAAGAAAATAGAGAATGTGTTGACTGAGAGAAAGAACCCGATTGTTGGAGAGATACTAGAAATGTAACGGCTGGGGTCAGATAGGACATACGATAACGAAAGAGGGCTGCGTGGTCTCGAGGTATGGTATCAGCCTCGAGTGCAAGTGGTCTCGCGTTCAAGCCACAGTGAGGACTGGAATTGTTTATCTTCACTTGGACTTCTAGTAATTTCCCCTCGTCTCTAAGAAATGAGTTCGGACGCCCATGTGTGTTGTTGTGGGCGCAAACAAATCCCTAGGCAGTTGGAAATCGAAAAGAGTAGCCTGACGGCTCTGCCCGGGCAAAATTTGGAGTTAAAAATCTACCCAAAATATTTCAGTACCCTCGCCGGTGCTACGGAGCCCGTGCACTGTGCTAGGCTACTTCGGACTCAGACTTGATTTAGAAGTAAAACTGAGCACTTGTGGATTACTACCCGTGTGCCATGACGTTGATCCGTTGTCCAAACCTCAAACCTCATACGATAACGAATAGTGTAGTAGGCCAGACACACTGATGAAATATGAAGAAGTTATTCAGATGAGATAACGAGTCGGATTATGTGGCTTAAGCGTTGCGAACGCACTTCGTAATACCGAAGTGCCAGGTTCAATCCCAGCTGTAGAAATATTGACAGCAGACCACCTTGTGGTGGTTTCGATATTGGTATCGAGAGCGGGTAGTTTAGTAAGCAATGGCGAACTACTGAACATAACATTGCCTAGTAAAATCACCAGCAGCCAAAAATGCCAAGTTTGGTTGTGCAACGTCTTGTAACTAGCTTGCTGAGATAGCAGAAGGGAAGCAAAACAGTTGACGAGATTAGACACAAAGATGCAACAAAAGAGGAAAGAAGAAAGAGATTTGGAGATAGTCGTGTTGGGTTTAGAAATTAGCTGTAATACTAACATAGAGACACAATAACGATGTAGACACACACAGAGACAAACACACTGGAAAAGAGAGATAATGAGAGAAAAAAATAGAGGTGTCACATATTTAAATAAAAGCGAGAGAAGCAAAATGGAAATGAGTTAATGAGACTGTGAAAGGAAACATACAGTGAAAGAGAGGAAGGAAGAGAAGGAGAGAGAGAGAGAGAGAGAGAGAGAGAGAGAGAGAAGAGAAGAGAGGAGAGAGAGAAAGAGAGGGAGAGAGGGGGAATTCTAAGGACTTAACCACTAAATATTTAAAGACCTCAATGTTCTCGTTTGACTGAGTAGAAGTGTGGCATTTGCTGATTATATTTTTTGGGCGCTCCTTTCTTCTAGAAGTGAAGAAAGAACGCAGACTCGAAATACTGTTTATAGCTTAATGTGTCGACACCGATCTCCCTAAATAGGTGAAAGTGATGACACTGGAATTTTTTTCACTGGAGAAAGTATAAAGACAGTACTTAGCAAATAATCCTGTATTTGTTATAATACCAAAGCAGGAATTTAGGGCACTTTTCAAGCTAGGACGGTGATACGGTGTCAAAGACGTCAGTGGTTGAAAATCTTTGAAGGTGACCGTTTGTTTGCAGTTGACCCAGGTAGTTTGGCACGAATTTTTTAATAGTCCTTTTAAATGTCCTCTTCACACTGACGACGACTACCCCCTGGTGTGATGCCCTGAAGAACGCTGACTTGAAGGACCAGTTCTGACCCACATGACAGACTTGGGCGATAACAAAAAACACATGACAGTGCACGTGTCGGTTGGGAGATTAAATACAAGCTTCAGATAGAGAGAGAGAGAGAGAGAGAGAGAGAGAGAGAGAGAGAGAGAGAGAGAGAGAGAGAGAGAGAGAGGTAGACAGACACAGACAGACAGCGGGAGGTATAACGAAAAATAAACAAGACAACGAAAGTGAGAAATAATGTGAAACAGAAACAGATATACAAAGAAGGGGGTGATAGAGAGAGCTAGCGCGTACATAAGAGAGAGAGAGAGAGAGAGAGAGAGAGAGAGAGAGCAAGAGAGAGAGAGAGTAAAGTTGAGAGACAGTTAATGACAGGAAAAAGAGAAGGAAGAGAGTTGAGATGGGGGAAATGAATAAGCGAGCGACAGTAATGGGGGTGAGGTTGGGGGGGGGGGGTGGTTGGGTTGAGAGAGAAATACGGTTATGCCGGTGCACTGGGAAATGAGCAGGCAGATAGTCTGGCCGGTTCTGCACCACTTGGTGATGAACTGATGTATGACAGGCAGTATTTTGTGAGGGCCCTTTGGGAGCGAGTGAACAGTGCCGAGGCACAGATAGATCATTAAGGTCTGGGGGAAATGGCACTGCGAGGAATTACAAGGGGATCTGGCCGACGCTCGACACGCAAGGGAAAGGCGAGACGGATATATAATCAGACAGCTACTGGTACCATCGGAATTTTAACTCTTCGCTTGCTGCTGAAGATGGGGACGGAGAGCTTATGGGGGTGTCTCGAGTGTTGTAATGTCGATTCCTAATTCAACATTCAACATATCTTGTGAACATTATCTCCTGTTTGTGTGGGTGAGGGGAGGGGGATGGGGGTTAATAGATTTATTAGTCCATAACAGTTATGCCGCAGAAAACGACTTCTAATTAGGCATTTTGTGAAATCTAACTTGCTGGACCGAAGGGCACAGATATCGCAGCTTAGCTGAACTACAATACATGGGACAACTGGCACTTAAAGAGTAAACGCAGAACAGAAAACATTGGGAACAATCTGAGGCAAAGCAGAGAAAGAATAAGAAAACTTGCAATGGAAAAGGAAACGATCATCTGAGCGAGGTAGGAAGTCCAAGGGGAGACCCTACAACGAACACTGCTGAAAGAGGTAAGAGATGCCTGACTAAACTCAATTATGAGTTATGAGCTAGATTATCTTCACAGCACTCCGGACACATCCATCGGTGCTCAGATCCTCCCTTCAACATAATCATCAGAGTCGCGAGGTAAATTGTGCCATTCCGATGCTGGTTGACAAGACTTTGTGTGCGTACGGTGGGCTTTTCATGCTTGGCTGTGCTGATCTTTACTCCCAATTCTCGTATTCTTAGCAGTGATGCGGACACGTTTACTTCCAAAATCATCGGAAGGTACAGTCTCTCTAAGGTCATTGACAGTGTCTGTGTGATGTAGACCTAAGCCATTACCAGTAACTTGACAGGTCAGAATGGAAGTGAGCAATGGATCCACAATCCAACAATTGTGGATCCCCTTTTGAGAGTCAATATCTACGGCGGAGCCCCATAGTCCTACAATTTGCTGTGTTTTACCAGTTAATGGTATTTAGAAGTAATCTTGTGCAGCGAAAAAAGTGAGGGTAGAATAGAAGGAGATTTCTAAACTGCTCAACGTACATGCAGTGAAATTATATTTAAAACACTTTAAAACTTTCCACATTAGGCAATGTATTCTCGACTACCACTGATACACAAGACTGTAAAAGCTTGGCCATACATCATAATGTTTCTCATCAAAAAATGTGCGTTGCAATTAGATTGTAAATCTTACATTGTTGTGACAGCAACACTATAAATAACGTCAAATAACGTTTAAAGTCACTGAGTACTAAACGGATTTACAGAAAATGCCCAAATGTATTGAAGGAACGCCCAAATGTATTGATGAAGGACAAGCCATAAGTATATTAATTTTAAACAAGCTAGACACTGCGGAAGCCAGCTTTTCTTATATGCTCTGGTCAAATGTAAAAAAAAAAAAAAAATTAAGAACATACTACATGTTGGGTTGGAATCACTTAAGACCAGTTCTTGTTTGGGACTGAACGAGTTACAGACATCTGCCGTTGCCTTTGTGTCTGTGCGTGTGTGGGTGAACGTGTGAGAGGGGGGGGGGGTCCCTATTTCCCACTCAACTGATGAAAGTTTAATCTCCTAAAGTTATTTCTACTTCTCCTGTTTTGATTCCACTTTTTATTTCTCAATCTTGTTATTCACTGGCTGTAATTTTAGCAGAAAAATATGATGTTCGTTTGTTCATCCCCGCATGGACTAGTCTGTTCCAGAACCTATGTTTTACGTGCACATCCTTTTCACAGATCTGACTCAATTGTCTGCAGCCTATTGGTTTCTTGCTTCTCAGGCAGATGCATTCCGACTTCAAAGCAAACACTCAGACGACTCTTACGACATGCATTTGGGTAGACAATGATTATATTTGATCTTCTCTACACTGAAACCCCGTAGCCCACACTGGGAATTTCTGAATCCACAGTTTCATTCAGTTTATCTTTTCTCGATGCCGACACGGAGCCCTATAAGGTACACGCATAGGAGTCCTTGGTGCTCATCACAGCACAGGTTGGAAATCGCTGGAATAGAGTAATCCAACGCCAGCCATATTTAAACGCTGAAGTTCAGCACAGTGCACAGGCTCTGTAGCAGCAGTGAGGATTCTGAAATACTTGAGGTAGATTTTTAACTCCAAATTTGTCTGTGGTAGCACCGTTAAGCTACTCTTTTCGATTTCCAACTGCCAAGGAATTTTTTTTTTTTTTTTTTACGTGCCCAACAATGCACACGGGCATCCAGATCTCATTACCCCAGAGACCAGGGGAATTACTATAAGTCCAAGTCTACGTGAAAAAAATCGCAGCCCTTACCTGGGGTTGAACCCGGAACCTCTAGCACTCGAGGCAGACACCATGCCTCGAGACCACGCTGTGGCTCCCCTACGGTTACCAAGAACGCACAAAGTCACAGCAGGACGATGTTTATATCCCGCTTTAATCCAGTCCTTACTTTCAGGTCAACTTCTTGCTGAATCTACATCACATGGTTTACGACCTGACAACTTCACCAGCAGAGGTCGTTTTCTCTGGAAAATGAATTCCTGCTCGCAGGGGAGAAATGTGAGAGAAACAACGAAGATTAATTTATTCCAGGCTGGGTTCTAATTGCTGTCTGGCCTTTAGAATTGCTTGGCTTTTAAAGCAAATTTGCGCAGAGTGCTGCAAGAAGAGGAAATATGTTCACTAGAAGCACGTTGTTAAGGGTCATTACATCACAATGCTGAAGGATGGAACCTCACTTGGGAGTGGAGATTAACGCTTGATTAAATGAACCATTGAGATAAATCAAGGGCCTGTGAGGAATTAGTGAAGTTTAACACATATAGAACATAGGGGCATAAATTACCTGTTTGACGATATGTGAATGAAAAGGTTATAGAAAATATGCCTTATTGTTATAATTGTTGGGGAAAGACAGATCCTGTTGTTCTGTTTTTTTTTTTTTTAATTTCTATCTCTAGGACCTTGCCTGAGGTTGATGCCATATTTTATTTTGATCCATTAGGATCTAACGGTTATATTCGTCTCAACTTTATATGGATATAATTGCTTTGCAGCTGCACTGCTTGAGCAATTTAGTAACTTCTGCCAGCTCTTCTTTTTTTCCTTCTTCTTCTTCTTCTTCTTCTTCTTCTTCTTCTTCTTCTTCTTCTTCTTCTTCTTCTTCTTCTTCTTCTTTTTTTTCTTCTTTCTTCTTCTTCGTTTTTTCTTCTTCTTCTTCTTATTCTTTCTTCTCTTCTTCTTCTTCTTCTTCTTCTTCTTCTTCTCTTCTTCTTCTTTTCTTCATTCTTCTTCTTCTTCTTCTTCTTTCTTCTTCTTCTTTATCTTTTTCTTATTGTTTCTTCTTCTTCTTCTTCTTCTTGTTCTTCTTCTTCTTATTATTATAATTTTCTTTCTTCTTCTTCTTCTTTTTCTTCTTCTTATTCTTCTTCTTCTTTTTCTTCTTCTTCTTCTTCTTCTTCTTCTTCTTCTTCTTCTTCTTCTTCTTCTTCTTCTTCTTCTTCTTCTTCTTCTTCTTCTTCTCCTCCTCCTCCTCCTCCTCCTCCTTCTTCAGTCTCTTCTATCTTCACTTCTCTTTTTCATGTTTTGTTTGTTTTCAAGCTGCAACGTGAGCCGTCGTTGTGAAGCAGTTAGATCCGAAGGTCGTTGGACGGAGCTGGACATTTTTCAGAAATAACTGTCTATCGAGTCTACCCAGCTTTAAATGGGCACCAGGTAAAGTCCTGGGAAGTAAAGGTGACCGGCGTGATGTTAATCACACCGCCCACCGAGTGCCGACCGGTCTATAAATTATAGGTCTAGCCCGATATGGTCAAGGTGCATGACGGCGTGGAAAAGGACCCTTTACTTACAATGTGCTGCAACTAGAAGATAGACAGTAAACCAAATGCTTTCAATCACTACTTTTCTTCCCTAGCTATTCTGACGTCTCTAATGTTCCTCTACTTACTTTCCTTGTTAAATTTAAAAAAAAACAATTTTTTAATGATCTAATTTTTTATTTTTACATGAAATAGAACCCCGGGAAGACCAATCTTTCAAAAACTGGTCGACATCACCATGGTATTTTACAGCAATGAGAACATGCTGTGTTTGCACACACACAAATATATAAGTATCTTAAGATAAAGATATGATAAGACAGAAATGGTGAGGTGAGAAAAAATTAATGAACTGAGGAAAGTGAATAATCAAGGAGAAGGAATTAAATTGTGTGAAACAACCCAAACTGGCCAAGACTGCTTAACTAGACACTTTCAGTTCCTAAAGCTATGGATTACAGACGGGAAAAAAAAGCTATTTGGTTGTCTTTACAAATAGTGTCTGCTCGTCTTTAATTTTTCCCAGTTTCCTTTTTTTATACACTGACCTTATATATGAAGACAATGCATTTACCACGAGCAGGCTCGAGAAAGGGTACCATTCCTTCATTCTTTTCTCCTGTCGCAGAGACATGGAAGATAACATTGGGTTAGTGAGAGAAAAAAATATATATATATATCAGTAACACTGGGCTACAACTCAGGAACAATGTGATGAAAAATAAAATTTAAAATATACTCTAGATATGGCCAGTGCCACCTATGGTCGTACAATGAATTTTACTGCAGTGTGTTGCACAACTTCATAAATTGTTGGCTTGCTTACTAGTTGTCCATGATTCACAGCCCTGGGTTCTACTTCTTCTTCTTAAAGTCCATGTCATGTGGCCTTGGTTGTCATGTCTATCCTCAACCTTCTGTCTCGTGTACTTTTAACTAACTCTGACACAGATAATCCTCCACGCCATGCACCTAGGCTCAGACTGTTTTTATTTTCAGCACAACCATGTTACTGTATGAGATCAGCATAGAGCGCCCAGGTTTTGTGCTTTGAAGAGGAACTCATCCATGACTTTAACTTGTAAAAATCTTAAGAATCTTCGCCGTCGAGGTAGGCGCAAGAGGTCTCGTTTCCACTTCACTTTACAATGTGATTAAACAACTAGGCTTGCGAGGTAATTAACGGAAACGAACACTTAAACAACTGGGCGAGGTTGCTGAGAGGGCCTCGAGCTGGCTATGGACACAACGGAACGTCGTGGGGGACGGGCCTCGGTGAGCTGGTGCGGTGTCTAGGGGAAAAGAATGTCTTATCCCATAAATTCCATCGTGTCCAAATTGTTTGCCAGTGTCCCTTTGCCACCTGCCAACAAAGTCCAACATGTGTCCGGTAAACCCAACGTCAGCTTGCCACTCGGTCGTCCAGGTATGCAGACTGCTTTAATTATGCTACCGCGACGACTTCTTATCTCACAGTACTTTTTGCAAAGTCATCAATTAGTCTTGTCCCTGTCCGATAACATCCGGTAATACATGCAGCAGGAGAAACAAGCCCTGAGCTCATGAACTCAGGTGGGCCCACTCTCTGAAAATGTTTAGCAGCTCGTGGGCTGAAACATTTGTCGACGAGAGATTACTTCTACTGATGATTGGTAGACTCCTGCTGTGCATTCTTCCCTGTGGAGTTTCTTATTATTATTGTAAATGTTATCTTGCATGGAAGGAGAATATCCAAAGAGAATATGGAAAGATGAGAACTTTATTCCAGGTTGGTTTAAACCTGAGCGTCTGAGAAAATAAACGTTACATACCGTATTTCCCCAAATATTTTACGTACTTATTTTCCAAAACTGTAGGATTTAAAAACATTGTTGGTTAGTTAGTCTTTCCCTTTAAGCCTAGGGCGGCGCATAGGGCAGAGGTCATAGCCCCCCATGTCTGGCGGCTCATTGCCACCTGTTTTAGGTCTAGGATGTTCATAGCCCATGGTTGAGCCTTCCCTGGTGATGGTTCTACACAGGATCTCTTTTGGTCTTGCCCGTTTTCTTTTATCTTCCGGTATCCATATGAGGGCTTGATGGGGGAGCCTGATCTTATCCACTCATGGCCGATGTAGTTCCACGGGCGCTTTCTTATAAAATTGGATACATTATCTTGCTTAGCCTCTTGTCTTATTAGCGTTTTGGATCTGAAATCTGCCCAGTGGAGATTAAGTATTCTTATAAGACATAGCTATAAACAAAAAGTGCGCGTCTTTTAAATGATAGTATATTGTGATGAGGTACTTTGCTTGGTGGTCCCCGCTTACCGCAAAACGAGCCAAAAAACCCGCACCGGAGAAGACGCAGAAGCTGGAGATAGCAAGCAAATACGTGATGTAGCGTCGTCACATTTTTGTTTTCTTTTGTAAATGTTCGGTGCCAAAATCAAAATGCGTCTGATACATGAGAGCTTCTCATGCGTGAGTAAATACGGTGCGTGCAATGTGAAAGAAAAGTCATTAAATCTATTGATTAACGCGAGGGAGTTGTGCTAATCCCACTTGCAACTGCAAGGTGGTGTGTTTTCCATGCCACCACATCGTCCAGAAAGACGGAACGCTGCCAACAAACCATTACAAAATTGATAGAAATCCATTGCAATTAAAACCTTCATTCTGGAGACATCCCTTCATTGATTGATGGATCGCTCGACTGAGTAGCTGACTGGTGCATATTCGTTAAATCATACCCCTATTAGGTGTTTCTCAGCTCAAGCTATCAAAGAGAACACTTCAAAGGTTGAAACCCCAATTATCTCATAAGGAGCTAACATATTACATTTACAGCTAATTACATAGCATGGCTAAGGAACAGATTAACCTTTAAATAACACATTAGTTGCAAACAAAGAGACTTGGTGCACCAGGTGCTGGGTGAAACTACTGTATAATGACACTTTTCTGTTTAAACTAATGCTTTTCAACCTGGGAGAAGAATTCCCCAAAAAAGGTTTCAAAAAGGGGTGTCAAGCAATTTTGAAGCTAAGTGCATTTGAACTTGTCTGTTACACTAACAATTTAAGAGCTGAAGAAAATTTCACATTTTTGGGCTTGGATATCATTTTTTGCCGTCTTGATGCAGAATATCGCAATGTACCCTTATGTAGCCAAATTTAGCTATACATATTCTTTAGCCGGTTTCCTCCGCGGACCTATGTGAATCCAGATTTTTAGCTTTAGCGGTCGTAAAAAACCAGAACAACACTGCCAGTATGGAGTGGAAAGTGATCTTAGTTGCGCCCTGCAATCACCAGACCAAAAAAAAAAAAAAAGCAAATATCCGCAAGACAAAACAAATTTGACATTTTACGGTTGTTCTCTAAGTATTTTTTTTTTTTTTTTTCAGTTTAAGAAACAAAAATTGTTGTGTAGAAATGACTCACACCCCTGTGTGGGTTCCAGAGCCATATTATATGGAAAACAAGAATAGACCCACTGCCTACCCAAAAGCATGTCGTAAGAGTCGACTAATTGGGAGCTTCCTTCAAAGTCGGAGTGTATCTGCCTGAGAGGCAAGAAACCAACAGTCTGCATAAAAATGTGTCAGATCTGTCAAATGGATGCACACGCAACACTCAGGTTCTGGAACAGGACTACAGTCCAGGAGTGGACGAACAACCAGAACTGTCCACCGGAGTTTACAGCTGGTGAAGGCGAAGAAGAAGAAAAAGATGACTAACAGAAACAAACTGTATTCAATGTCCTGATAGAACCAGCCACAACGTATGTTCTTTGACATCCTGGTTTGTGTGTGCGTACTACGCTTGGGGAAACCCAGGCCTTTGACCCAGACTGAACCCAACCACAACTATTTCCCCACTCCTGACTTCGAACTGGGTCAACCACAACAACAAAATCCTACAACTGCATCATCATGGCGTCTATCAAATCTGTTCTGTAAATAATCACGGTTTTACACATACTACAAGTGTAGGGTTGAAAGACAAAAAATGTTCGCGGGAATTGCAACTATGCATACTATTTAAACAAGGCGTCATGATGTTTCTTTTTTTTGGGGGGAGGGGGGGGTCCTAGTCCATTTGAAGGAGGTGTTGGGAATCCAGTCTTTCTGTGGCCTTATATTTCGTAAGTAAATGATCCTTTTCCACGCCTTTATGCGTATTGGGTATATAGGGCTAGACCTATAATTTATAGACCAAACGGCACTTGGTGGGTGATGTGGTCAGCATTACACAGACCAACCTTATTTCCCAGGACTCTACCTAGTAACCACTCAGGGCTGGGTCGACCTGGGGGCCAATGTCATTTTTGAAACAAAAAAAAAGCCTGGCTCCCATCAGGACCCGAACTAACGACCTTCTGATTCGCATGCGAGTGTTCAGCCGCTAGACCATGGCGACTTCCATTAGATTTCCTGTACTTTAATCATTTTTATGCTTTGATTTAAAACTGTCCAATATATAGTGCATACCAGCCCCCCCTCCACAACAACCCTCATTCGATACCAGAGAACCGGTTTAAGCCACTAGTTTTGGTGCAATTAACATTTCTTAGCCAAAATAATTGCCACAAAGAAACCAGACCACAGTTATATCCAGCACTCCTCGCAGTAGGTTGAACGTGGTTGACTTTTTTGTTTTATCTTTCATAAATGGATATGTGGAGGGATGGATCGAACCATACGTGGGATAAAGTACACTGTACCCCGTGTGGGTTCCGGGACCTTGTTATAGTGAAAACAGAATAGACCTACTGCCTACCCAAAAGCATGTCGTAAGAGTCGACTAATTGGGAGCGCATCAAATGAGTCAGATCTGTAGAACGGATGCGCACACAACACTCAGATTTTGGAACAGGACTGCCGTCCAGAAGTGGATGAACAACCAGAACTTTCCGCCAGAGTTTACAACTGATGAATGCAAAGAAGAAGAAGTCCACTGTAATTACATCGTGTCTTTCATCTTTTTTTTTACAAAGAATAATTATATTTTGACGACATATTTCATAGTTGTATTGCCGAGACGTCGTAAAACCATAATGCAACATGAAAATTCAAATACTTTACCAGGGGAAAAAAACATCACGCCACCTAGGGCGTACAGTTTGTGGGACAATGTCCCCAGTATGACACCCCACATTATCTAACAACTTCGCAGTTTCTGGATGATGAAACCTGCACTACATTCACTAGCTCATGTCGTTATGGTTTGTTGTAAGACGTGTCACCTCTCTAGTCCCATCCTCGGCCGCCTGTCTTTTGACCTGTCAGGTAAGGGAGCATAAGGAGTTCATTGCAACAATTATTAAATCGCAATATCCGTTTACAGAAGTGGTTTAAGCCCGTCTTCTCGCGTCGCTAGTTTTACAAAGATTAGCCTTTCTCTGTCTGGGTTCTACAGACCCATTGTAAGGTGGGTGAGGTAGGGGAGAGGGGGGGGGGGGGGCGCGACAAGAATAGAATCACTGCCTACCCAAAAAGCATGTCGCAAAAGTCCACTAATTAGAAGCTTCCTTCAAAGACAGGAGAGTCAAGGTACCAACTGTATTTATACAAGTATTAGTAAAAATGGATGTGCACGCAACGTTCAGGCTCTGGAACAAGACTAGTGTCCACAAGTGGGCCAGCAACTAGAACTTTCCGCCTGTAAAACTAAAGAAGAAGAAGAAGAAGAAGAAGAAGAAGAAGAAGAAGAAGAAGATCTTATTATTATTATTATTATTATTATTATTATTATTATTATTATTATTATTATTATTATTATTATTATTATTATTGTTGTTGTTATAATCGTTTTTATTATTATCATTATTATTATCCCCCTCCCCCTTTTTTTCTTTTTTTTTATTTCTTCTTTTTCCTCTTCTTCTGCGTCAACCCTTAAAAGGCGGTTGCCATTTTATATTGTGACTTCAGCAGGGCTGCGATATCTGCGTCCTTCATTAAGTTATCATAATTTAGAAAACCCCTAATTAGTGATTCCTCGACATTAAGTAAATAAGACTCAACAGATTTTTATTTTTTTATTTTTAGCCCTCAGAGATGTGGTTTGACAGAAGAATTCTTAGCATTCCATGGATAATTAAAAAGAGCATCCTGTGGTGTTTTTTTTTTTTTTGGGGGGGGGGGGGGGGCAGAGGAGAGGCCTTATCACAGCTTATCACACGCGTAAAGAGACATATTTTTTTTTTGTAGAAGAAAATAATTGGAACATATTAAGACCACTGGAAATGTCTGGGGGAAAAAAACACAGAGGAAATCAATGGGAGAAGTCTCTTGACAGCCCTTTATCATGGCATGGAGAGGTAGCACACGAACTGGTACATTCTGTCTAAGGTCGTTGAATGCAGCGAGGCATGTTCGGCTTCGCCAGTCGGTTAAACACCTGGAAAAAAAGGTTAAAAAAAGATGGGGGGGGGGGAAGGGTAGGTTAGAGGGGAGAACTAACATAATGGCATTTTTTTTTAAATCCAGAAACCATAAGTTGTTTACCCTTTGGCTCGTACTATAGATTTGGCAACCTTTCGGCCTTGATTCCATGACAGATACCGTAAATCTGGGGAAAATGTGGCTTTTCTACCTACCCCCGGGCGTGAACCCGGACCACAAAGAGTTTGGCACCCGATCGCCACAAAGTCAGATTTAACCAGTTGAGCTAGCAAGCCATGCTATCATTATATTTTAATTGACCTTGGCTCTCCCATCGACTTAGCTTAAATTTGGAACTAGATAATGTCATGGAATGTAAAGGCGGCCGAATTCAAAATGTTACCCTTGCACTTAATGCTTGTTGTGACATAGGCGTGGAAATGGTCCTTTATTTTCTTTCCTTACTAAAGATAATTTACCTCAAGTGTGAAATACACTAAAAAAGAAGCGTGAAAAAAAGCCGTAGCAATACGAATATGCGCAACCCTCACTTAATAAAAACATCAAGACCTTTACTGATCTGTTGTTAAACTGTAACAACTAGTTTGTTTGTGTTTCTTCACTCCTTCAAGTTAAATTTATACCACAAGCAAGCTAATTAACAGTTCCAACCAGGACACCCTGAAACCAAACACAAAGCTTTTATTAACAAAATTAAAGACCACACATTTTATCTTTATGCTCTTTAAGAACTCAGTACTGAGCCACGTATCTGGGGCCATTATTTTCAATTATCTTATCAGTTTACACTTAGGGATGAAGTACCGTGTGTACCTCCCGGTGTTAGGCGTTACGGGGTCATGTAGTTTACTGGGTAAAGTAGACAGCATCGACTTTATGCCCTGGCTTTTATGGCATATAGCTTGGTCTCCCTCCATAGAATTGCTAGCCGCCAGCAAAGAGTGTCACCCAAAGCACTAACACCGTAGCTTCGTCGAAGATCCCCAGTGAAGTGAAGTAAATGTCCTTTTTCCACGCCTTTGGGCGTATTGGGAATATAGGACTAGTCCTATATTTTTATAGACCAATCAGTGCTTGATTCGTGATGTGTTCACCATCACGCAGGCCGCCTTTACTTCCCAGGACTGCACCCGGTACCCACTTAAGGCTGGGTTAACCTCGGAGTCAAGGTCATTTTTTTAAAAAAGCCCGGCTTCTTCAGGAAGCGAACACACGACCTTCCGATTCGCAGGCTGGCGAAGATCCATAGTAAAAATCCATCAGTAAAAATTGCACTTAGAACCGAACGGCGCAACCGTCAAACGAACCCACGATCTACAGAGTACAAGGCACAGAGCCTGAGCACTTGGCCCCGGAATCCCCCGGGTTATGTGGTGTGAACAGGCAGTTATTACAGGTAAACAGTTTCTTGTCATACTGGTGTTTCCAGAGGACTCTGTGGCCAAGTGGTCAAGCCGTTTGCCTCGCGCACTGAAGGTCGTTGGTTGGTTTCAATGTTGCGTCGTTAAGTTCACGAGTGCATTATTACGGAGATCGCGGAGCTACGGAGTTCGCAGGCTGCTAGCCCTTCCGGGGAGAGAGATTGAGCCATATGGGATAAAACACAGTGCAATGAAGTAGATCCTCTATACTTTGACTTTAAAACTGATGTTTGGATGTAGTGTACTCTGTTCCGCCTTTATCATCCATTAAGGAGCAAGATATCAGCCACCGCACACCAAATTGTCCCATCGTTTCCCATTTAGCCCCAGTCCCGCTATTTCTTTCATCAAACGGTTTTACATGAACACCTTGAAAATTGAATATAAATTGAAATAACCACGCCATTGTCTTGTAACCTGTAAATATTGTTGTTAAGGACGCCAAGAGTGTTAAGTACGTGACATTACAGAGCCGACGAACACGGCAGTGATATAATGGCAGTTTCAAGATGACCGCGTAACTTTTGACATGCACCAAAGAGGAGCCAGTTGTTTTGTCCGCTTTTTGATAGTGAAGGGGTGAAACTTACAAAAATGTATCGGCCTATGGAGGTCCAGGGTAGTTTTGCATGCTTGTTAGTCCAGCAAATGTATGAGTCATCATCATGAATTAGCAAGTCCTTTACAGAACGTCGCTCTCCTCACGGCAAGCATGAAAGTTTCCCTTACCCTAGCTAGCTCTTCAGCGCAGCGCGCTTTTAATGCCAGTGTCCCTTCAATGTCCTGTATCCATCTTCACGGAGGTCGCCCCTAACTTTCACAAACTGCACCTCCCATCACCGTCTTTTCTAAGCACTCCTGACGTTTGATGTGGCCAAAATACTTAACTTTCGGGACGTGTTTGGAGTGTATGAGTGGAGTAGGAATTTCAAAACGGCACGACTTATGAGACAGACTCTTCACTACCTGGGCTGGCAAACCGAGCTGTGACTCATTGAAAACAATATTGACAGGTTACAAGAGAATGCATTGGTTATTGTACTTTCTCTCATACTTGTAGTGTTTTTATTTAAAGCCTCCCTCGTAGTTATGTTATTGTTATATATCAGGTTTTCTATTTCGGTGTCATACCCTAAGCTAGCGTAGTTCCTTCGCCTCTTGATTCACAAGAGTTGCTTAATTCTTCCCCCATAGCTCTACATTAATTATTCTGAAATAGATTTTCAACTCCCTCTTTTCTGCACACAAGCCAATTAATTATGCAGCCAATAAAGTCTTCATGTGTGTCTCTCGCAGCTCCCTCCTCGGCTTGCTTTATTTCCAGATAAATGCATTTATGAAAATGCCTGCCACTCATTTGTGTGACGTATTCCCGAAACCAGAGGCGTTTCGGTGAAGAACAGATATCCAGATTTAGCTGGAGAGGAGACTAAAAACAGACCGCTGTCTTGGCTAAGATCACCAAATTGTTTGCCACCCATAGTCCTTACTTCTGCGTTCGCGATTGAAGAGATTTGTGTAGCCAGATAGAGAAAGAAAATGTGAAAAGTTTCTCGACAGCATTTGGTCAGGCACGATCGCCCAGTCCAGTCGGTATTTGATGATAATTATTATTAATTTCAAAAAGGTAATGCATAGAGGACGATGTCATTTGAGATTGAGAGGTCAAGACTCCCGTATATAGAGAAAACGCTAGCTTGCACAGTGGGGTTTAAGAAGAAAGTGCAATGTTGACTAGATTTTTGTTGCTACCTGCTGAAATATTAGGTAAATATTATGAGGCCATGAAAGACCAGACAACAAGGGGTGGAGATGGGGGCGACAATATTGATGAGGAAAAGTACTTTATGGTGAAAAATGAGGTGGTGGCGGAGGCTAGAATAAAAAGGAGAAGGAAGAGGAAGATAAAAAGAAGAAAAGAAGAAGAAGAAGAAGCAAGAGACAGAAAGAAAGAAAGAAAGAAAGAAAGAAAGAAAGAAAGAAAGAAAGAAAGAAAGAAGAAAAGAAAGAAAGAAAGAAAGAAAGAAAGAAAGAAAGAAAGAAAGAAAGAAAGAAAGAAAGGAAAAGAAAGAAAGAAAGAAAGAAAGAAAGAAAGAAAAGAAAGAAAGAAAGAAAGAAGAAAGAAAGAAAGAAAGAAAGAAAAGAAAGAAAGAAAGAAAGAAAGAAAAGAAAGAAAGAAAGAAAGAAAAAGAAAGAAAGAAAGAAAGAAAAGAAAGAAATAGAAGATATATATATATATATATATATATATAGAGAGAGAGAGAGAGAGAGGAGGAGAGAGGAGAGAGAGAGAGAGAGAGAAGAGAAAGAAAGAAACAAACAAACAAACAAAACAAAGACAAAGAAAATTGGAAACAAGAATGGGGACGACGAGGAGGAGGAGAAAGAGAAGAAGAAGAAGAAGAAGAAGAAGAAGAAGAAGAAGAAGAAGAAGAAGAAGAAGAAGAAGAAGAAGAAGAAGAAGAAGAAGAAGAAGAAGAAGAAGAAGAAGAAGAAGAAGAAGAAGAAGAAGACGAAGAAGAAGAAGAAGAAGAAGAAGAAGAAGAAGAAGAAGAAGAAGAAGAAGAAGAAGAAGAAGAAGAAGAAGAAGAAGAAGAAGAAGAAGAAGATTCTCAATGTGTTAGTAATTAGGAACCCTGGTTAATTTCATAACATTGACAGTAATTCTAGTTTTGACAATCAAAAACAATATTATTCTTATACCACAACCAACAACTATCTTCCGCAATGTACCAGGTATTATTCACCAAATGTGAACTTCGTTATCACCACACAACTGACCCAAACAATAACCCCAAAGAGGTGCTTACGTGTCAAATTGTCACCACCACATTGATCGACGACTTGGATAAGTGCTTGTCAAAGGATACAGCAAATCTCCATAACACCCCTTAGCATCAGCTGGATAACATATTCGTGTAGCTCCTGGTTGCATAAGTGGGAACTGTTATCATTAGCCGTGGAGATGAGAATCATATTTGTTTGAACTGTGAAAGAAAGCTAATATTCGGTCACATTAACTTCTGGGCTAAGCACGTTATAAGGTCAGAGTCAAGGTTGCCATCAGGGGTTCCAGAACCTTAGGGCTTAGGTATATCATGAGCGACCACCTCCCGCCAAAGGAATATTTTAACTGGTGCTGAGCCTCCTCATTAGTTCCTAAAGTCGCTGAGCCCACAGTGTCTAAACAAATTTAAAACAGGGTTAAGAGTTATCCTGACCATGTATAGACGTGCTCTTTGTAAGTATTTGCTCCAACGTGACCTATTATTTCAAATAGATTATTGAATTTATTTGCCATTCTACACACACACACACACGCCGCGCACACACACACACACACATACACACACACTGACAAGGGCACACACACATACACAACACCCCTCTCCTACACATCTATTTGTGTCGGCGTCACTGAGGGTAAAGGCGATAATGACAGTTCAAAGATGGCAGCCCCACTTTTGACAGTTCTCAAAGAGGAGTAGCGTTACGTTATCGGTGTTTTGATCAGTGAAGGGGGAAAACATATAGAAATTAATCAGTGAAAAAAGGTGCAATCTGCGCTGCAACATCGTTTCCAGTAAAATGTGGTTTTTCTATACGAGACCTTCAATCGACTCCGGGATCACCACTCAGTGTGCCTAACCTGGTCGTGACGTCTGTGACAGAAGTTGCGCTGTTTTGAAACTTCCTTCTCCACGCGTATACTTGCTGAACTGACAGGCATGCAACGCCATACTGGAGATTCATTTGCCGATGAACTTCTATTCGTTTCACCCCGTCACCCTATTTTATTTTTATTTTTAAAACTTACGTTGGCTCCCATGTCGGCCTAGCCTTAAATGAGTACAAGGTAAAGTCTTAAGAAGTAAAGGTGGCCAGCGTGATGTTGACCACATCAACCAACAAGTTCAATTGGTCTATAAAAGTTAGGTCTAGCCTGATTGCCCAGTACGCCTTTTTTTTTTTTAATTCCATTACTGATTTTTTAAAAACGGATTTTTGAATGCTGCTCCTTTGGTGCGTGTTAAAAGTGGGTCGGCCATCTTCAATCTGTTATTAGGATGTCAGGACTGCTAATCATTCTCGTCAGCATCTATCTTCATCATCATTTTCATCATTATCATCATCATAACTTTCATAATTATCATCATCTTCATCATCTTCCCTGTCTATACGAGTTAGCAGTCATGCTTTGCCATCTCACATCATCACCAGAGTCATGGATCAGTCTGTGCTCTTGTCTCACCCCTGGCAAATCGACAATCCTTCGAGATATTTATTACTTTTCCTTTCCATTGCAAAGTTATACATACCTGGCTTAGAACACTGGGATCTTATGGGGGAGAGCCGGGTTTGAATCTTCGGTAAGTTTGGGAGGTGAAGAAAAAAAAACATCAACTGCACAGTTCGTGACAGCGGCACTGGCCATGCAGCCCTCAATACACAAAAGCCATTTATTGTCAGTTGGGAACGTCGCAAGCTAGCTTGGTTCGGTGAGACATGATTCGATTTCAGAGACTGTACTTCTAGGAATAATGGTGGTGGGAAGAGTGGGAATGGTCGAAGAAGAGGAGGGCAAAGAAGAATCTGGAATGACAACATCAAGAAATGGACAAGACTAAGTCATCATACACTTATTCATCAAGCAGAAGACGGAGTCCAAGTCCAAGTCCTTTTGAGAAAAAAATTAAAAGGTCGACCACTTTCATACTGCTGCTAGCTAGCCGAGGCTGCTAAAAGTCTTCTTCTTCTTCTTCTTCACTTCCTCTTTTACCGCTGTGGGTGTCGAGGGAGATATAAGGTTCTGTTTCTAGCTCTTCTGGCTGCCTCGACCATAGGCACATCGTGCTGTTGTAGAGTTTCTCTGATGTTATCTTTCCATCTTGTTCTTGGTCTACCCCGTGCTCTACGTCCTTCTTCTCTTTCCATGTATGCTTTGTATGGTATGTTGTCACAAGCATTCTCTCTAAGTGGGCAAACCATTTCACTTGCTGTCTTAACAGTCTCCGCCTATATTTGTGGTCTGGGTTATTTGTGTCACTTTCGTGACTAAATTCGAGTGTTTGCGCCATTTCTGGGCTTGATGCTTCAAGAAGACGAAGAAAGATGGCGGGTTTTATGTGCTAATGCTTCCATCGATACACCTCCATGACCCTAACCGGTCAAGGGTTATGTTATGGTTATCTCCAGACTTACAGACCGCCCGGACTACGTAGCAAAAGTGGTAAAATACATGCAGTAAACTTTGGCAGGTTCACGCATTTCCATGACTCCCTTTCCAGTTATTTATCTTGCCCGTTGTAACCAAGCTCTCGAGTCCATTCCTTCTTGTGACTTGTCCATAACACTGGCGGTCTTCCTCTCTCTCTCTCTCTCTCTCTCTCTCTCTCTCTCTCTCTCTCTCTCTCTCTCTCTCTCTCTCTCCCTCTCTCTCTCTCTCTCACTCTCTCTCTCACTCTCTCTCACTGTCTCTCTCTCACTCTCTCACTCTCTCTCACTGTCTCTCTCTCTCTCTCTCTCTCTCTCTCTCTCTCTCTCTCTCTCACTCTCTCGGGAATGACTGCCACGTTTGTTGTTCTATCATTCCAGGATATTCTTTCCATTCCTCTCAAAAACCACTCCTCCCGTGCGAGTAGGTGTTTTCGGTTTCTGTTTATTGTCCACGTCTCAGTTGCACATAACAAGACAGGTTTTATTTAGTACATTAACACTATTTTATTTCATTGCATTTGACATCTTTTTATTGGTATCTTATGACCCGGGGTGGATTTCCGGGCTCCATTTAGGGTGGGGGGAGGGTGAGGGGGGGGGGGGGCTGAGGGATAATTACTCTGATCTTTACCAAAGATATCGTGAAATTCTACTAATTATAGGTATTTTCTTCGAAGTCGGAGCCCATCTGACTAACTCGCTAGGAACCAACAGTCCGCTTACGAATAAGCCAAATCTCTAAAACGGAGCTGCATGTATAACTTATGTTCTTGAACAAGACTGAAGTCTGGAAGTGAAGGAACAATTAGAACTTACCAGGGTTTACAGCAGGTGAAAGGGATGAAGAAAAAGAAGAGGCATAAGAATATAAAGAAGAAGAAAAGAAGAAGAAGAAGAAGAAGAAGAAGAAGAAGAAGAAGAAGAAGAAGAAGAAGAAGAAGAAGAAGAAGAAGAAGAAGAAGAAGAAGAAGAAGAAGAAGAAGAAGAAGAAGAAGAAGATGACGATGATGACGATGATGATGATGATGTTCATGCATGAAGAAGAAGAAGAAGAAGAAGAAGAAGAAGAAGAAGAAGAAGAAGAAGAAGAAGAAGAAGAAGAAGAAGAAGAAGAAGAAGAAGAAGATGATGATGATGATGACGATGATGATGATGATGTTCATGAAGAAGAAGAAGAAGAAGAAGAAGAAGAAGAAGAAGAAGAAGAAGAAGAAGAAGAAGAAGAAGAAGAAGAAGAAGAAGGAAAAGAAAAAGAAGAAGAATCGTTTGCATCTAACTAGAGGTCTCTAGTCTAGACAACCACTACACCAAACAGCCATAATGGATCGAAAATATAAACACGATCTCCCACTCCCTCCCCGGTTCACACACCCCCTCCCCCTGCCACCGCCTTTGTTCTTACACCATTGACATATGAAGGCACTTTACTCGTGCTTACCGGCTAAATTCTGTAAGGTCGAATATGGCCAGGGCATTCCTTGTTGATAAGCAGCGGTGATGATTGACACCAACATGCGCGCCTGTCTGAGGGTGGCATGGCCAAGGCACGCGCAGTCTGTAAAAGCTAAATGTCATAGACCGTGCCTTGAGAGTGGACTAACAATACGGGACATGAAATATTGAAGACGTGTGGACGGTGTGGCAGACAGTGGTTGGGAAGCTTCGGTAGAAATATCAATGTTTTCTGCCCGGACATCTGTTATACTCCATGCCTTTCATTTGTTATTTTAACTCCTCCTGTTTTGTATTCTCATCAAGTAGATCTCCACATGGGTTCATGGATCTCCGGATCACGTACCAGGACACCACAGCGATCTGCATTTTAGATAACTGATCGACTAGTGTACAGAGATGAGTGCTGTAATCAACTCAAAAAAGACAAAGCATCCTTTGCTGTTCTTTGGACAACAGGATTGTTAGAGTTGCTGTTCTAGGCCTCAAAATAAATGACAAGGACATCAACAGAGACAGCAGACTGCGGTACCTGGGAATCAACTTTCACAGAAGCTTGTCTATCAAGGATCACATAGAGGAGGTTGAGACAAGCCCCCCCCCCCCCCCCCCCCCCCCCCCCCCCAAAAAAAAATCATAAAATCAGTAAGATTATAGCAGCAATAGACATGGAGCAGAGAATGCTGTTCACGCTATACCAGCATTTAATCATCTCATTAATTTTTTTTTTGGGGGGTGGGGCGGGGGGTTGCTCACTATCTCCAAGAGTCAGCTAACCAAACTGGAGCGCATACAGCTTTGCCGATTATTGCAGATAAGCTAAAGATGCTGGGGACTAAGTTTTACCTCAGAGTAGATATGGACAAATGCATCCTCTGTAAGAAGCTCTTTGTACAGTTAAGGGTCAGAGACTGAAAAGGGGACAATCAAGGATGGTTCAAACAGAAGGCACAATAACACAAATATGAATGCTGGAAAACAATGGGTGAGAAGAGGAGTGGGTCAGAGTAGCAGAGGAAAAGTCTTGCCTGTGTAGGGTCATGATTACATTAGGCCGGGTGTGCAGAGAGTAGTCAGCGGGATCTACGGAGGTGGAAGTCCAACGGTTGATTCACGACAATTCTCGTCCAGATTAGCTGTTTATCTACACAGATGGCGCTGTGTTGGAAGGGAAGAGAAGTGCTTGGGGTTCGTGAAGAAAGCCAACGAAAAATCTTAAGTGCAGGAATGCCTAGCATACAAACCAACACATTTAGTAAGATAATTGAGATGAAGCTTTGCTGTGGCTAGAAAGCAAGACGCATGCATATTTTGTAATTGTAATAGACTCTGAAAGCATGCTGAGAAAGATAACGACAAGTTTGATTCAAGCAGAGTAGCAAGCTTTACTTGGAAGGTCATGGGTAGTGAGCATACTTTGGATCTCTTCTCCAAGTCGTGCTGAAGTGGTGGGGAATGAACAGACAGACAGACTGGATTGAGCTGCCTCACTGGATGGTAAATTTGGAACATGAATGAATTATGCACTTTGGTGTGACCAAAGGATTTGGTTGGCTCACTACCACTGAGAGGAAAGGCGAGATGGATATAATACCAGACTACGACCAGTTCCATCAGTGTTGGAGCTCTGCACTGGCTGCTGAAGATGGGGAGGGAGGGAATATGGGAATGCCTCGAGTGCTGTGATGTCAATTCCTGACTCAACTTGACTGTTAACTCCTCCTGTCCAATGAACCTGTTATATTATAGGCATACATACTTTTTTAGTCGCTCCTCTTCTAGAGTGTAGTGTAGTGGTTTGCCAAAGAGATCGTCAGACTTCTCTATCAGCAGTTTTCTTTCTGACTTTGTTCCATTCTAGTCTTCTGTCAGTCAGAGACTGCAGGATGTTGTCTTCCCAGCTAACACTAGGTCGCCCTGCAGGTCTGGTTCTTAGCCTCCCATGCCTGCCATTGGGGCCGATTTTCTCTCATTCTGCATACATGTCCAAACCATCGATACTGTGACTGGTCCACTCGGGTTTCAAACGCCTGGGTTTCACGATGTTGACGAATTGTCTGATTGCGGACTTTGTCCCTTCTTGTCAGTTGGACCACCTTTCTCAGATATCTCATTTCTGAGGCCTAAAGCTGGCGTCTGTGAGCTGTAGCCATCGCCAATGACTCACACCCCTAGGTCAGGACTGGCCCATAGGTAGAGCGGTAAACAACCTTTTTCGTCCTTTTGCCAATTTTCTTTTGGGGGAATAAAACCTCGGTTTATGGCCTGCAAGAGTCTCACAGCAGTTGCTTTTCTTGTAGCCAGCTCAGTTCTAATGCCTCCCATTCGGTCTATTAAAACTCTATATATTATAAGTATCCTGGTTATTATTTTAACTCTGCATGTACCAGGAAGCAGCTAGATAATAGCAAGTTACTTTAAAAAAAAACAATAACTCCTTATGTAAGTGACATCTGTTATATTAAAGCTTCACAGATGGTTTAAAAAAATAAATTTCAGTTCCATAGATTTGTTTTAATAGATGTTTCATATCTACTAATTATCTACTTCTGCGTTTCGTGGTTGTTACATTAGATGGATCCTAGTAATTATTTTTCGGTTTTCACTGTCGCTGTTCCCATTATAATTTCATACTTATCATCATCATCATCGTCATCATCATCATCATGAAGTAGGTGCTTTACAGGACGTCGCTCCCATCACAGCACGCCTGAAAGAAATTCAGTCTCTCACCACCTCTTTTGACTCATGCCTTCTAATGCCAAAGGTGGCTCTTATGTCTTTTGCCACTCTTCGTGCTGGTCGGCTCCTGTCGCTCTTACCTGACACTATGCCCCCCCCCCCCCCCAATTACTGTTCTTTCCAAACCACCATGCCACTTGACATTGCCAAAGTAGTTAAGTTTTCGAAACATGTTGCTGTTAACGAGCTATATTTCCTTGAATGTAAGATCTTCTGAATTTCAATCTCTCTTTTAATCTCGATTCATTGAATTCTAAGCCCCTTCAACATCCCCACCCCTCCCCCACTCCACCCGTTTTCTTCCTTAATGACTGCGAGATGAAGTTTCCTTACAGATTGTGCAAAACAGCTAGTGTGTGCATTTGTTTCTGTTTTCAAATACAAGCATTTGTTGTTTGTTTTTTTTTTTAAATTTTGCACAATCACAGTGACGAAGACGACGATGGCGATGATAACAGAAAACAATAACGAAGAAGACGATAAAAAAGAAAGAGAAGAAAATGCATGGAGCATTAAGTGAAGAAGAGGAGGAAAATAAACAACACCATATATTTTGAGCGATTTTAAATAGGAGTTGCCAAGTGCAAAACAATTCCGTTATTCTTCACAAACAAGCGATGTTCAACCTTTTCCAGGCACGACATTCATCGCGCACTGAATATTTTAATGTGCTATGGCTTGAACTACATATACTAGTTGCTTTGACCTTTTGTTGGGAAGGGAGCATGCCTGCCTAACCCATGATTTACAACTATCGAGGGATTTCTTCAGGGTTCGCCCTTAATAAGGTGGTTGGAACGTTGTGTTGATGTTTACAGCTAGGCTGTGATATCTGCACCTTTGGGTACCAGATATATGATTTAAGTAAAACCCTAATTAGTCCCATTTTACAACAAGCTTGATACCGGAGCAGGGAATCAAACCACCCCCCCCCACCTCCACCCCCATATAGGGCCAGAGTGACACCGTTAGGGAACCGGCATAAGCAGATAGCAACATCATCTGAAAATATCAAGTGAACGTGTGAGCTTTTTACCCCAGATGCAGCATAGGCTTCAACTAGCATTTGCTGACTTTTCTGGCTCGAGTTTCTTTTACGTAATGAGGTTAGGTTTTTTCTTCTTCTTTTCGTCCCCTCTGCCAGTATTTTTTTTTTCCCCAGACATAAACGCCACAGGTTTCTATGAAATGTATGGGACGACGCATTTCTTCCACTGTTCAATACATAATGGATCTCTCTGCTACATAAGAGAACATGAAAGTGGCAGATGTTCAGTATCCGCTGGTGTCTGTCCACATGAGAAAAGTTATGAACCCCCAATCTTGTGTCTTTCGTACAAATGGTTGCAGCTTCTGCTGTGTCCAGTAGACTTTCGTGTGTCGAGGTTGTCTCGGTCTTTAGGACTGTGTCCTCGATGAAATTGTTCCAACGGCTTCTAATGGCTGCCTTGATCTGAATGTTTTTTTATCATAGTTTTAAAACCACCCACTTGGTGAGTGATGTGGTCAGCATCACACCGGCAGCGTTTACTTCCTAGGAGTACATCTGATATCCACTCAAGGCTGGGTTGACCTGGGAGTCAAGGTCATTTTTAAACAAAAGTCCGGCTCCGTCAGGATGCGAACCAACGACCTTCCGATCCACCAACGCCATGGCGACTCCCTGTTATATCTAAACCTTGCCTTTCTGTGTGACTTTTAATTTTTATTTAGTAGTCTGCTCTTTCATTTTCCTCAGTGTTGCAGTGGCCAGAAATCCGCTGGAGCAGAGTGTGCTTGGTTAGCTGAACTATTTAATTTTGCATATCTAAGCTTGTGGAATTGGGTTCTTAATTTATAACGTACCCCAAACACGAAATCCCCTTGGGAAATCCACAGCTGACCTGACAGTCCATTATTTGAAGGGGTGGAAGTGTGCTGTTGTGTGGTGTTTTTTTTTTTTTTTTAGTTTTAATCTAGTGTCTTCTAATGCTAACCCTAACCCTAACCCCAACCCTAACCCTAACCCTATCCCTAAACATGGCTGTAGATAAATCGCGAGAAACTACACCCTGAACACCCTAGAATTTATTAGGAATGTCTCCCGTGACATTGTCGTGACGTCAGGGGTAAGTTATAAATTAAGTACCTGGAATTGTTTATATTTTGATCGTCAGCCCCAATTTAAAGCCTGCCCCTGTTTGCCTGTTACAGCATGTCTGTTAACCAAGTATACTTCATTGTTAACTTGCTCTTCTTCTTTTGTCTTTAACTGATCCCAGGTTGTAGCCAAGTGTCGTGGTTTGCATATTTGTCTTTTCGCTTCAGGGGTGGCTTATGTGATGAAATTTTGCAGTTTTCGGCGACACATTAATCCATCTCTTTCTTGGTCTTCCAAATTTATTTTTCAAATGTATCGGTATGGTAAAATTGAGTTGGGATTCTGGTAGCATTGCAACGAGACTTTCGTCTGTCGGTTCGAAAATGATTGGTTCAAATCTGCATCGAGGCGGGTGTTTTTCAAAATTTATTTTGGCCGCCATGTAGATCTAACCTAAAAAAGGCCCGCTCAAAATGGGATCATGAAATGCTATGGAATTAAACATAAATAAACAGAACGAGAACCCTTGAGGTCGTAAAAACATTATATTTTAAAAAAAAACAGTTTTGGGAAATAAAGGCGGCCGATGTTAAGCAAATCACCCATCGAGCGCCGATTGGTCCAGCACAGGCAATTATTAGGAATTCATTCCCATACTAAATTTAGACGCAATTTTTCATTATTTTAAAAGCCCATCCCAGCTGTAGTCAGGGACCCAAATATAACCTAATGGTTGAACGGAGTTTCTGGAACTTGTGCCCGGGGGATCTTCATCCGAATGATGGCACTTTGCGTCACCGGGTGTTGGTCGCTCGTTGTACGGTCCTGATGGGGTATAACAACACACACATACGGCAGCTATTGGTTAGTTCTGCTGCCTCTAAGAGCCCTGGTAACACAGGCTTACGACCTCATAGATTATTGAAAGGGTACGCATGCATCTTTCCTGTAGCAACATACGAATGTGAGTCGTGGACGGAAGTCCCTCAGAAAGAAAATATAGGCTTTTGCGCTGAAATGTTATAGAAAGATTCTCAGAATGCCATGGAAAAAGAAGAGCAGAAATACTGAAATTTTCAAAGATTTGAACAACAAGGAAGATTGGTTAAAAAACAGCATCTCGCCTTAGAAGCTGCAATATTTTGGTCATATCAAGCATCATGACAGATTGGAAAAAAGTAAAAACAAAAGGCATGGTACCAGGGCGGAGGAGCAGGTGCCCACAAACAAGAAGATGGGCACAGGATTTAAGTGACCCCTCAAATATGAAAGAATACGAGGCGGGAAAGCTGGCAAGAGACAGTGATGAGAGCGACGTTTTGCAAAGAGTCTGCTTCATGATGATGATGATGTACATCAGAGATTTTGCAACCTTATACATGCTAGCCTTCTGCCAAGGAGGATCCATTCTATCCAAGTTGTTACCTAACGACTAAAAGATCTCATTGGTCAATGATCAAGCCATTGCCTGCCGCTCGGAAGGTTCTGGGTTCGTTTCACAGACGCGTGGATCAGGTCACAAGTGCACATTTTAAAGAGATCCATGGAATTCGTCGCTATAGGTAGGAATGTCGTACTTTGTGCCACGCTCGCTGCATACGTCTAGTCGTTCTGCGTGGACATCCCAATCCATTCGGAATAACTCGGTGCAATAAAATCAGTCCTCTGGACAGCAGCTGTAACTTTAAATACATGTATTTATAGTCGTATTATTTTTATTTCATTAAGACTAAAGTATTATTACTGTAAGCTACACAAGCTTAAAGACAGAATGTACTGCAGTAACTTGACGGTACTGAAAGAGTTAAAGCACATTTATTTCTCGATCGACACAAGCTGAGTAATCACCTGTGCTGGTATTTCCAATGACCTCTTCTGCCAGACGTGGCCGGAGGGTCCGCAGCTGAAGCAGAAGTTATGGAACTGCGGCATTGATCTGGAGACGGCTATCATCTTCACGGGATTGATGCTAAAGCATCGGTTCTCAAAATGTGGGTCGCAACCCTTTGGTGAGTCGAAGGACCCTTTCACAAGAGTTGCCTAAGACCATTGGAAAACATATTTATGTAAACTATGAAGTAACAACGAAAATAATTGTACGGTTGGGGTAGCCACAATATGAGGAACTGTATTAGAGGGTCGCTACAATATGAGGAACTGTATTAAAGGGTCGCCACAACATGAGGAACTGTATTAAAGGGTTCGCCACAACATTAGAAACTGTATTAAAGGGTTGCCACAACATGACGAACTGTATTAGAGGGTCGCCACAACATGAGGAACTGTATTAGAGGGTCGCAACAACATAAGAAACTGTATTAGAGGGTCGCCACAACATAAGAAACTGTATTAGAGGGTCGCCACAACATAAGAAACTGTATTAGAGGGTCGCCACAACATAAGAAACTGTATTAGAGGGTCGCCACAACATAAGAAACTGTATTAGAGGGTCGCCACAACATAAGAAACTGTATAAGAGGGTCGCCACAACATAAGAAACTGTTTTAGAGGGTCGTAGCATTAGAAAGTTTGAGAACCGTTGTGCTAGACCATGACTGATGGCAAGTATAGAAGCCTAGTTCTAGGCTTGCTGTCAAGAGTCATGACTTTAGGTCGGGGTGAACGTCATTTTGCCATAAATGCGGCTAGAATCAGATCCACCGTACTAGATTATGGCTCCCTCAGTTGTTGTTGTGGCTTAGAAACTGGAAGGGCTGTTTTGTGATTCTGACGTACCTGCGGTGATTGAGCTGCAGGCGAATTAGCAGAAGGGAGATTTGGGTTACTTACGACACTGGTATGAGCGTTTGGGGTGCACTATTAAATCTACTCAAAGTTAAATTAGTAATAGAACCACAAAGAGTTCACAACTCTATACGCATTAATGTGACATGCATTTCACCACTGACTGACTGACTGACTTTTTACCCCACCAGGACATCACACACTCGATAAACACCCGATGACACAAAGTGCCACCATGTGGATGAGGGTCGCCATGGAGAGGTCCCAAAAACCGCGTTCAGACAATTGGCCATATTTATGGCCTGCCTATATTGCGGCCCCTGGCAAAAGCCAGGGTGGGGCTTCAAATAACAAAAAATGTCATCCTAAAAAGGACGAAACGATAGACATGATTTCACCACTAGCAATGACATCTTTTTATTGGTGTGGGTATATGTATGTTTATGCTTGTGTGTGCGTCCGTGTGAGCGCCCTTCACAGTTTGGTGAAAGTTACGTTTTCCACGGCGATTCTTGTTTCTGGTCACTATAGAGCATGTTGCATCGTTGTGTTGAATTTTCCAAGGAAATTATTACTATTCATTTGTGTAAGAATTTTTTTTTTAATTCACAAAAAGTTACATTTGTAATTTCTGTCTTCTTTAAAATGATCTAAATGTCTGTTTGTTTACAATTTCATCCCAGGCCCACTTGCTTACTCTATACAAACATTATATCCACTAATCTTCAGCGGAAAGTTCTTGTTGCTCGCCACCTCTGGACTTTAGTCTTGTTCCAGAACCTAAGTGTTCTTTGCACATCCGTTTTACATATCTGAATTTTTATATTCAGACTGCTGGATCCTCTCCCAGTAGGCAGAGGCGCTTCGAAGGAATCTCTGAGTTTGTCTACTGGGGAGGCAGAGGGGTCTATTTTTGTTTCCCCTACACAGAGGGGTTGGGGGTGTGGGTGGGGGGGGGGGGAGGATCGTCATGTTCAACCAGCATCCCCAAAGGGTGAGCTTTAGGTTATAATAGTGACTAGGTTATTTGCGCAATATAAAATGGCGTAGCATTGCAAGCCATCAAGTAATCCTCAAAAGGACTCCTTCAGTGTTGATGCGATCTAAGAAGACAGACCCACATACAGTCTCGACCGGCAACGAAGTCGTCTACCGGTCAGCCAATGTGCGACCTGGTCGCCGATGATAGACAAAGCTATTGGTAATAACGCAAATACGGACTACTGTGAGTGAAGAGTTAACGGAATTCCCCGCGGCGTTGGTTATCTGAGATCAGTGTTTTACTACTACATAACGCCGATTCAGTGAAACTGCTAAGCCTTGGGAGAACTAGAAGTGTCACCAGGGGAAAACAAATCATTAACTAGCCTGTCAGTCAACCCCTATCTACGCTTACCTAGTTACCTGCTTGACATAAGTGAGTGTGTAGGGGTTTGTTATGGAGGCTGTTTGTATAGACTGTCCTCATTACTGATGGCAGTTTGACAGTGTCAGTAGACACATCTTGGACAGTTCTTGACATCTGGAGTGAGGTAGAGATAATCACTGGATAAACAATATGGGTTAGGGTTGTAAGAGTGGTGTGTGGCGTCACATAGTAGTTAGTGGCTTGTCACTTGGTGTGGGTGATTTGCTTTTTTGGTTCGTTGGTTTTTGTTGTCTTTTAATTTTATAGTTGCTTAGTTACTTGCTTGAGTATTTGGTTAAATGCTTAGCTACACAGTGTGGGTTCCGGGGCCCTATTGCTAGAACAAAAAAGAAAAGTCACACTGTGCTCCCTCCCTGGCCTCCAACAAGCATGTCGTTAAAATTAGGAATATTTCCTGTGAAGTTGGAGTGCATGTCTTAGAAGCGAAAAACCAACAGCCTGCATAAAAATAAGCAAGATCGGTAGCGCGAAAGTGCATGCAAAACTCAGGTTCTGGAAAAAGATTAAAGTCCAGACGTGGACGAGCAACCAGAAGCTTCCACCATAGTCTACAGCAGGTGAAAGCGAAGCAGAAAGAGAAGAAGTAAGAAGAGGAAGAAGAAGAAGAAGAAGAAGAAGAAGAAGAAGAAGAAGAAGAAGAAGAAGAAGAAGAAGAAGAAGAAGAAGAAGAAGAAGAAGAAGAAGAAGAGGAAGAAGAAGAAGAGGAAGAAGAAGTAGTAGTAGAAGAAGAAGAAGAAGAAGAAGAAGAAGAAGAAGAAGAAGAAGAAGAAGATGATGATGATGATGATGATGATGATGATGATGATGATGATAATGATGATGATGATGAGAATGATGATGATTACAAAATTTTGGCTGGACGCCATTTCTGGGCCAAAACATATTATAAAAAAAAAAAAATCCTACTTAGTGACTCGAACCCAAGAGCTTTCGGACTGGATGCGAGAGTCAAGCCAATACACTACCGCTGTTCCTATACGCAACAAGGACAGCATTTATGCTACCTGGCTGGACTCTGTGATTAATGTCCGACCTGGGGTCAGGCTTATCTGACAAACAAGATTCACCCCTTATCGACGAGGCAGGCGTTAGCTTGAAATGATAAGCAACATTTACAAACCTTCTAATCGCTTCACTGTCCCATCGAAACCCTCACATCAAGCCTCAAGTGGGTGTCACTGGTCACTTCTTATGAGAGACTGTCACTTTGCTACATCCGGGTTTCAGACTGTTTATTCGCGTAAAGCTTCCGGGAGGCCATTTTGGGAGAGAGAGAGAGAGAGGGGGGGGGGGGGGGGGGAACGGACCCCGCTGTTCCAAACCCACCTTTTCCTCCACCTCCACAAGAAACATGCTGCAACAGACTGCGTCTATCGAGTTTTGCTAAATCAGCTGTGTCGAGGAAGAAAAGGTGCAGATATTGCAGACTAACTGTAAGCCACATCGCAGATTAATAAGTGAACTCATAATAATAATAATAATAATAATAATAATAATAATAATAATAATAATAATAATAATAATAATAATAATAATAAAAACACATATTAATAATAACAATAATAATAATAACACGAAGAAGAGGAAAAGAAAAAGTAATTTTTCAAAAATATCCTGTTTAACCCTTAGGATTATAATGGGATATATAGTGTTAAGTGAGTTCTCATAATATATGTATATATTTTTTTCACTTCAAATATCTTCTAAATATTTATATAACTAAGGTGTAATTTGTATTGTTTCACATTCTGCTTTCATTTGGGATGTGATTATGACAGAAATTGTACTATGAATAGTTAGACAATCTTACTAACATTGTGTCATTAACATAGTGGATACATTGCTACCTTAGTGTGCAGTCATTGATTGTTCTCCTCGATGTTATATTAAGGGGAAACTTCTTCAAAGATGCTATGGGCATTCTTTACCCTGTCCAAGTAATACTTGACCTTGCCACGCAGGGGCTCTTTATATGCAGCAAGTTTTTCATTGTATTGGGTAATTTACATAGATTCATAGTCAGTTGATGGTGTGCTTTGGTTTCCATATTTCCTAATAAATAGAGCAAATAGTGCTCTCTATTATTGTATGGCATACATCCTTCCTCTAATACATGATTTGTCGAACATACGACTTAGAGCTAGTATCCTAACCATTTCCTTTGAGAAATATAAGCGTATTTAGAGGTCCTCGTCAAGACTCCGCCAGGAGATCTATATTTTTCTTTCAGTTTGTTTGTTGGTCTAATGTCTGCCCAATAACTTAGTAGCGTTTACTGAATAAATTTTGTTTTCATTCAAGTTGATATCAGCGAGGTTATCTTTACTTTTCTACCTTTAACCAAAATAATTCCAAATGTTTTTGTTACATTTAGGTTTAAACCCCATTTTGTCATCCAGTTTTGTTAACTTGATTCTGCAACCCACTAAAAGTGCCGTGGAGATCCTTGCCAGTTTTCTGAGCAGCGGCATCATCAGCATATTGTTATATCACGGAATCCTAGATCACAATGGAAGTATGCCGCTCTACAGTGGTGTCCCTATGACGGAGAGAACCAGAGGGGGTGTCGGCTGTATTGTGGCCAGAAATCAATTTTGTAACATCGAGGATTGGAAATTCATCTCGGAACCAATTATGGTGGTAAATCTGAAAGAAGAAGTTGAAATTGTCAATGCTGTCGTTGTGTACGGACTAAATAAAGACGCGAGAATAGATGTTAAAGAAGAATTCTTTGAAATGCTCCAAAAGACCATACACAATTGTCATGATGAAATGATTATCCTTGAAGATCTTGTCAGAGTAGGAAATCATGATTTTAGATGGCGTGGGTTGATCGGGGATATATGGTGACGATGTTTTCTTCTTCTTCTTCTTCGCGTTCACCAGCTGTACACTCTGGTGGAAAGTTCTGGTTGCTCGTCCACTACTGAACTGCAGTCCTGCTCCAGAACCTGAGTGTTGCGTGTGCATCAGTTTTACAGATCTCATTCTCTTGAATACAGACTGTTGGTTCCTTGCCTCTCCGGCAATGGCAATGGCAAGCGACTTCTCGGATGCTGCAGTAAAAAAAAAAACTTTGTCATTAAAACACACAAATATGTCCCCTCAAACACATAAATGAATGAACAAGATGTAAACCTTCAAAGAAAAAGAAATCCATCATCGACTACGGCATAGTAAGGAAAGGTTCTTTTTTTAAGTTTATTAGAGACACAAGAGTTATGAGAGGACCAGAGACTGGAAGTGACCACTGTCTGGTCACAGTCAAGAGAACGATTAAAAGAGCTGCTCCAATAAGGCAGCACCGACAACCATGCAGGAATCCAAGCGAACGAGAAGGGATGAGGATTAAGGCATTCGAGCTAAGAGAGCCAGAGGTTAAGGCTAGGTACCAGGAGCTTTTAGTGAAAAAGATAGGAACTGAAGAAGAACCATCAGGGAACACTGAAACCCTCTTTTGCAGATTCAAGAATATCTTCACAGAAGATGCAGTAAATGCATGTGGTGAAGTCCCTAGTGGAAGGAAGGGACATAGGACACCTTGTTTGGCGGAAGAAGTCAAACTGAAAATTGGAGAAAAGAAAAAGGCATAGAAGCAATACTTGGCAGCTATGAACACAGTTAAAGAAACAGAGAAATATAAACAATATGTGACACTCAGAACAGAGGTAAGAAATACAATGCTTAAAGGAAAACAGAAATCAAGTGAAGAATTTGCAGAAAAGCTGGAAAAGAATGCAAGAGAAAATCAAAAACTCTTCTACAAGACTCTCAGGAACACGAGGAAGGAGAAAGAGTGCCCACTGAAATTGATTTTTAAAAAAAAAACGCAAGACAGATGGACAGATGGAAAGAATACTTTTCAGAGCTCTTCGGTGTTGAGGAAAGTCATGGCCTTTAAATAACAGACCCCAATGAGATTGAAATAATCTACGGGGATGATAATATCAGGATGGAAGAACTGAAGGTAGCTCCTGAGAAGATTAAGCTGGAGAAAGCAGCAGGACATGATGGTATAACACCAGCTGTGATCAAATATATGGGAGTTGCAGATGAGCGACTTCTTTTTAAGGTTCTCCGGGCAGCCTGGTGTAGCAAAACTATACCAAAAGATTAGGAGATTGCCATCATTATGCCTATATTTAAAAATGGGTAATAACAGACAATGTGAAAACCACAGAGACATATCTCTCAGTGTTCCTGGTAAAAGTTACTAGAATTCTTAATCAGAGACTGAGAAGTCTGGCAGAACCACAGCTACATCATGTCGAATGCGGCTTCAAAGCAGATGGAAGTGCTCAAGACATTATCTTCACACTCAGACAGATGAGTGAAAAAGCCTTTGAATATAAGAGTGAGACGCACCTTTTTTTCGACCTAGAAAAGGCAATAATTTTTTGTTTCTGCTTTGGTTTTTACTGCTTTTGTGAATGAGAAGTTTTTTTCACACATACAAGAAGACGATAATTTAAAAAAAGCACAACAGTAAACAATATGAATGCTCTGTAAATTAGACATAGATTTTTTTTTTCCTCGAGCGATATTTAAAACTCAGACAATGCTTATTAAATTGCATATATGGAAGCACGATATGACATCAGAACGATCACTAATCAAAGCTTCCAGCTAAAGTATTTACATTCTGACAACTTGTTTGTTGAGTATCACTTGTACATGTGTGATTCTCATCTTTAAGGTGCTAAATCTGCAATCTTGAAAGAGACAAACAACCTATCCAGTTACAAGATTAGACATACATTTTTGACGCTCCACCTGGACTTTGAAGCCCTTGGTTTGAAAAACACTAGGACAGATGACCGAACAAAACAGTTGAACCTAGTCTGATCATATCCGTTACATCTTTTAAACGACCCATAGCGTTGAATGTTTGAAATTTATCACTTCACGCCCATGTGGTAAAACTAGCTATGGGATTACCCGGTCTTAAATATATTCCATACCTTCATTCTATTTAATACACAAAGAAGAAATAAAACACAAACACGCAGAGATAAAACCCTCTAATAGAAAAGCCCAAACTGCGAGGCTCAAACATGGCGAGTCTGTGAGAGATCCCTGATACAGGTAATTGGATTTGCTACATGATGACACGGGTCTCCGTTGCACGGTTTCTTCAAGTACTTGTTTGCTTAAAGTGCGCGAGCCTCCGTTTACCTAGAGACAGATCACTAGGGCAGATGAATGGTTTCAGAAAGCTATGGTAAAGTTTACCAAAGGAGTGTACACGTTTACTTTAGCGTATAATCCTCTATGACGAGTAGGGCACTTTGCTGCCATGGTTAAACTAGGTACGCAGGAGGTTGAAGTTAAAAAAAAAATTGTGATGTCCCCACAGTGGAAGGAAGCTGCAGTGGATAAATAGGTCAGTTGATGGCTTCTCTTGTTCTTCCTCTGCCTTCTATCCCCAAGCGGATCATATGCCTTTAATCAATTCATGCCAGGTCGTTCTATCCATCCCTATTGCATGCAGCTCACTCCATGTCCTCCGTATTTTATTAACTTCACTCTCTAGTTCCTATCTCCGTGTCTGTGTATGTTATTGTGGCTTCATTTCTATGTCCCCGTGAGTCCCAGTGCAGAGACCTTATAGTTGCATTATTCTCAGATTTTCTCAGCGTGTGTCCTATCCAATGCCACCGTCTTTTCTTCAACTGTTGGTCAACGGGAAATTGTTTAGTTCTCTTCCAAAGCTTTACATTAGTGATTCTATTATGCAATATAATTCCGCCTGTTCTGTGCAGGTACCATAAAGGAATGTTTGTAGTTTATTAGTACTTGCTTTAGTTGCTATCTTTTGAAATATGAGGCTGTAGAAGTATTAGCCACACGATTACAATAGCTATCATAGTAATTGTTCTACAGCAACAACAGCTACCACAGAAACTACAACTATGACAACGAATTTCTGACACTATCATTAACAGTGTTATTATTATTATTATTATTTTATTATTATTATTATTATTATTATTATTATTATTATTATTATTATTATTATTATTATTATTATTATTGTTATTATTATTATTATTATTATTATTAATACTGTTGCTGTTACTACTACCACCACCACCACTAATACTAATACCGATACTACTAATATTGATACTACTACTACTACTAATACTACTACTACTACTACTACTACTACTACTACTACTACTACTACTACTACTACTACTACTACTACTACTACTACTACTATTACTACTACTATTACTACTACTACTACTACTACTACTACTACTACTACTACTACTACTACTACTACTACTACTACTACTACTACTACTACTACTACTACTATTACTACTACTACTATTACTACTACTACTACTAAAAATTAAAATAATAACAGTACTACCATTATTAAATCCGTTACACAGTGTGATTCTTCTACCAGTGTACAAGAGCCACGACGAGGCTTTTATTCTCTCTCTCTCTCTCTCTCTCTCTCTCTCTCTCTCTCTCTCTCTCTCTCTCTCTCTCTCTCTCTTTCTCTCTCTCTCTCTTAAATTAGCCTCTCCAGAAATTAAACCTTGGTACAGTTTGAAGTGGGAAACATGTAACAAACACATGTAAACTAAACAGATTGACAACTGTCATGATTGGCTTATATACTCGTGCACAGACAACAGTCATGATTGGCTTATATACTCGTGCACAGACAACAATCATGATTGGCTTATATACTCGTGCAGAGACAACAATCATGATTGGCTTATATACTCGTGCACAGACAACAATCATGACTGGCTTATATACTCGTGCACAGACAACAGTCATGATTGGCTTATATACTCGTGCACAGACAACAATCATGATTGGCTTATATACTCGTGCACAGACAACAATCATGATTGGCTTATATACTCGTGCACAGACAACAGTCATGATTAGCTTATATACTCGTGCACAGACGACAGTCATGATTGGCTTATATACTCGTGCACAGACAACTGTCATGATTGGCTTATATACTCGTGCACAGACGACAGTCATGATTGGCTTATATATACTCGTACACAGACAACAGTCATGACTGACTTATATATACTCGTGCACAGACAACAGTCATGATTGACTTATATATACTCGTGCACAGACAACAGTCATGATTGACTTATATATACTCGTGCACAGACAACAGTCATGATTGACTTATATACTCGTGCACAGACAACAGTCATGATTGATATACTTATATATTGGCTTATATACTCGTGCACAGACAACAGTCATGATTGACTTATATATACTCGTGCACAGACAACAGTCATGATTGACTTATATATACTCGTGCACAGACAACAGTCATGATTGACTTATATATACTCGTGCACAGACAACAGTCATGATTGGCTTATATACTCGTGCACAGACAACTGTCATGATTGGCTTATATACTCGTGCACAGACGACAGTCATGATTGGCTTATATATACTCGTGCACAGACAACAGTCATGATTGACTTATATATACTCGTGCACAGACAACAGTCATGATTGACTTATATATACTCGTGCACAGACAACAGTCATGAATGACTTATATATACTCGTGCACAGACAACAGTCATGATTGACTTATATATACTCGTGCACACAGCTTGCACAAGATCTCGGCTTCTTCGCATTTTATTTTAGTTCACCGGCTGTAAACTGCGGCTGAAAATTCTGACTCCTAGTCTATTTCCATGGACAAACTACTGGACGTAAATTTGCCTAGAAAAACCACACAACAGCCAGGGGCCGTTGGGGTTGGTTCTGCAACGTCCTGTAAAGTATACGCAACTAACCTTTGTATTATTTATTTCTCTAGAGGTCACTTGCTGAAGATTATTAGTCCATTTCCAGACTTCTACGCATTTGTCTTGTTTCAGAACTGGAGTTTTCAGTGTACATCAGTTTATGGATCTTGCTTATTCATATGAAGACTGTTAGTTCTTTGCCTCTCAGTCAGAATACTCAAACTTCAAGGGAAACTCCTGTAATTAATCGCCTTTACGACATGCTTGTTAGTGATAGTGGGTCTATTCTTTTCCCACATGTTGCAGCCATGGAATCCACATGGGGGTGGGAACCCTCGCTTTAAATCCGTATCGCTGGTTAATTTTTTTTTAATGTTTCTTAATTTTGAAAATTGACCTTTGCTCCCAGGTTGACCCAGGGTAAAATCAGTATTTGGAATTGTTGTTGCTGTTGTTTATGTTTACCGGATGTAAACCCCAGCGGAAAGACCAATTTGTTCGTCCGCTTATAGACTTTGGCTTTGTCCCAAGACCTGAGTTTTGCGCATGCATCAGTTTGACAGATCTTGCTTTTTTTGTATACAGACTTATGGTTCATTGCCTCTCAGGCAGATGCAATTCGACTTTAAAGAAAGCCCCCACTTAGTCGACACTTACGACATGCTTGTTGGGGCAGGTAGTTCATGTCTCCCCACAACGGGACCCCAGATCCCACACAGGTAAGTATTGGGAATTAGGGTTTGCCACAAGATGCTGACCACACCACCCACCGACTGCCGAATACTTTATAAACAGCTGGGTCTAGCATCATATGTCCGAATACGCCACTAGCTGAAAAAAAAGGTATCAAGTGCAGGTTCCTTTTCCCCGCCTTTAAGTATGTTAGGAATTTGGGCTAGACCTAGATTTTTATAGACCAATCGGCACTTGGTGGGTAATGTGGAAAGCATTACACTGGCCTTCTTTACTTCCCAGAACTGCACCTGGTACCCATTCGGGCTGGGTCGACCGGAGATCAAGGTCATTTCTGAAGAATTTTAAAAAAAATCCGACTCCACCAGAACGCGAACCCACGATTTTCCGATCCGC
>CAJHNH020001513.1:310370-322870 GCA_905116865.2 Candidula unifasciata | reverse complement strand
AACAAGGGGAGGGGTAGTACAGAGGAGTGAAAGATGGACAGAACAGTGAGACAGAAATATGTTTGAAAAATCGATGCCAAACAAATTAGGGCACTAAGTGACTTCCTGGTCTCGGGCAAGAAAAATATTTTCGGATCCACATTTGGCCTGGAGACAACCGAGAAATAACTAAATCAGGACACATTTCACCAGCTTCTCCGGGAAACAAGCTAGCAACAGAAATAGCCAGACAATCAAATTTGGTCACAGTTGAAGAAAACTCCGGAATCTCAGAGCTGCCCCAATGGGAGGAAACAAATGGTTACACGAGGATGCTACGTGACTAGGCGCGTTTTTCTCTGGTTGTCAAGAGGGAAAGACGACAGGAGGGACGCCAGAGGAAATCTGGGTGTGAAGTCACTGATGTGTTATAAAATTTTGATTAGATTTGCCCTGGTGACGAGCTGGTTGTCGAGGGGGACACGGCAGGCGAGGTCACGAGTGTTAGCGGGAAATATACTCCAAGCGGGTGGAGTGTAATGAGACAGACAGACAATAAGATATTTTATTCATGAGGTGTGAACAGTACGGAGCTAGATGGAGGAGACACTATGCAGAAAGTGGAGCACACAGTGTTATATATATATCTTAGGTGTACTAGGGAGACAGGCCTAAAAAAAGACCATCTCCATATGACAGGGCATGACGTGTCGTTAGCCCAGTTTGGTGACGTCAGCAGCATGACCCGTCAGATGGAGACGGTCTTGGCTAGACCTATAGTTTTAAAAACCAATCGTCACTTGGTGGGTGTTGTGGTCAGCATCACACCGGCCGCGTTTACTTCCTAGGAGTACATCTGATACCCACTCAAGGCTGGGTTGACCTGGGAGTCAAGGTCATTTTTCTTAAAGTCCGGCTTCGTCAGGATGCGAACCCACTACCTTCCGATCTGCAGGTTGGAGACCAGCCACCAAAGCCACTGCGACTTCCTGTTATATATAGTAAAGCAAATGACCCTTTTGCACGCCTTCAGGCGAACTGGGCATATAGGAATAGAAGTATATTTTATAGACCAATCGACACTAGCTGGGTGATGAAGTCAACATCACACCGGCCACTTTTACTTCCTATGACTTGTACATGGAACCCATTTAAGACTGGGTCGACTTGGGAGCCATAATCACTTTTGAAGAAAAAACCTTAACCAACTCACGGCAAGTCGTTCTATCTTTCTCTATCGCATGCAAGGAAGCTGCGTGGTCTTGAGGTATGGTGTCCGCCTCGTGTCCTAGCGGTCCCGGGTATCAGGCACCAGTGAAGGCTGGGATTTTTTCACGTGGATTTCTAGTAAATTCCCCTAGTCTCTGGGCAGTGAGATCGTGCGCCCGTGTGTATTATTGTGCACGTAAAAATTCCCTTGGCAGTTTGAAATTGAAATAAAAATAAACGTGTGGTTTCTTTCATGAGAACAAGCTGTTTTGGTTTTGGGGTAAGACAATCGAAACTATATTATTTCAAAACTCTTCTTACGAAGCATGTGTTCCTTAAATCTTTGTTTTGTTTTCTAAGAATATTTTAATTTCAGTAAGCACTACTTGAGTCTGGTAAGTTGACAATAATAGCGCTATAGGGAAAAAAAAATGAGTGAATGTAAAAAAATTCGGTCATAATGGTTCAGTGTAACAACTAGGAGTCAAAACATCGTCATCATCATGAGTCGTGTCGGTAACCGTTAGCTGTTATGTTTCGCTGTCTCACCGATCAGGTCATTGATGTGGCTAGGCTGTTCAGATATTAACATCTTTACCTTCCTCTTGCGGTCTTTCCCTCATCTTGCCAGATGTTACCAAGTTCTCAAGTCTGTTCTCAAAACATGCTCCCCCCCCCCCCCCCCCCCCCCCACAAACAAAACAAAATACAGAATATCTAAAAAAAAACAATCTTGAAAACAAGAAGCCCCAAAAAAAGATGAAATAAGACAGTCAGTTATGAACAAACCAGGACGTAAGATAAACATTTGGTTTATCACGAGATCTCTTTTCTAGCTATTTTATCAGATGACATGCTGATAAGCTTAGCGGTCATAGTTCGCAATTTCGGATCATCGCCAACATCACGGATTAGGTTTCTAAAACGAAACAATAACCTAACATGAGAATACGAGTTCGAAGCTATGAGCGAACAATCTTTCTTTTGTGGAACCTGGTACCCCATTTAGTCAGGAAAGTCGCAGCATAGATAGATACTGCAACACACGATTCCAACCGTTCTTTTCGGGTCAAATGCAGCAGAAGAAGACAGATGGAGGAGGAGGCAGAGAAAAAGAGGAAGAAAACAAAATTATCTACGACGTGCAAAAGTCACAGTACTGATGACAACTGCGAAAATACTAACATTAAAAATATTATTCACGTCTGGATTATTCTGACAAACAAAGAATGAAATTTTTCGGCCATCTAGTGAGAATGCAACCATGCCAAACTGCTGATGAGACTTTTTACAGCAAAACGTCTGGGAGGAAGGCGAGAGTAAGACCAAGAAAGATATGATAAATGGTGTAGCCGAAACCTGCAAAAAGACGAATGAATTAATCACCCAAGCCACTTAAGAAGCGCAAGACAATTACAACAACAACAAAAAAAAAAAACCACGACATTGAGCTACGGCCTGGTATCAGTGAAATGACAAAAGAAGAAGAAGATCCACATCATCAGTATTCCTCATCAAGATTCTTGCCGACTGGTGTGGGCGATCATGCCTCACCACAGTCTGCGATCTCAAACTGCTTGTATCAGTTCTGGTGTTGACACCTCTCCATGCCATGACAAAAGGCTGTCAAGAATCTTTTCACGCTGTCTTCCTCTGTCTCTCTTTCCACAGATCTTTTCAGTGGTCACAACATGTTCAGTTATCCCTCTTCTATAACATGCCAAAAAAATGATGACTGTCTCTATCTAATGTGTGTGATCAGTTGTCTTCGGGCACCTGCCTCTTTCAAAATATATGGGTTGCTCTTTTTAGCTGTCCGAGTAAATTACAAGAATTCTTCTGTAAAACAACATCTCCTTGGTCTCAAGATATTGTTCGGCTTGTCTAATATTTGTCCAGGCTTCACAGCCTGGTGTTAAAACTGGCTCTATGTAGAATGCGAGAATTCTTTTCCTAACATCCAATGAAATGGATTTATTGTATAAAAGTCAGGAGCGTTACCCGCGCCAAATTTGAGAGCCCTTTTCTTAGAAGACTATCACTATTTTGGAGTAGGTGGAATGACTGTCCCATGAGAACATGATAAGTTGTTTAGCCGTATCAACCGAGGGACCCGCGGACCTGAATGACGCACTGCTGATGGAAGAAGAAGTCTAGAGGGAATGTCGAGTCAGAGGTTTCTAATGAGTTAGATCTCGCAACTAACAGCCAAAAGAGCATTCACATAATTCCCAGTCAGAGCTTCATCGTGATTTACTGAAATGGTATTCTGTTTCCTTAAAGTTTAGAGGCCGCATAGTTCAAAGGGCATCACAAACCGATGTCTGAGGAATGGAATCTCAGATATTTTGCTTCTGAACCTGTGATCTTCATTTACCTCTCATTCTTGTCTCTCCTACAACAACAATAGGCTTTAGTCTTATTATGGTGAATTACTTATACATTTCTAACATTCGTTAACCGGTGCATGTGCAGAATAGAGTGAATTAAATGGTATGTCAGAATCAGTAGCGTTGAGCTATGGGAGAGACCTAAAAAGTTTCAGTGGATCAAGAGGTGCAAAAAAGACGTCGGCGTTGGATAGGACACACGCTGAGAAAAATCTGAGAACAATATGCCTAGACACTTTTGCACTGGAACATACAGGGGCATAGAAATAGAGGCAGACCACACACACACACACACAACACAGCTCGGAGCTAGAGAGTGATGATAAATACATGAGGATGACAAGAATTGAACGACTTAACGTGAGTTGGTTGGAAGCCTTTCCGCCACTTGGGGATACAAGGCAGACGGAGAAGAGGAAAGATAATCGGGTTAACTTAACTGAACTTGGTTGTTTCGCACCCATAGCGTTACCCACCCCACCACCACGAATTGTGCTTTCTAATCACACTTTTGTGTGCATTCTTTTCGTTTTTTCATGTGCAGTTCCTCATTTACTGTCTGTCTGTGTGTCTGTCTGTCTGTCTGTCTGTCTGTCTGTCTGTCTGTCTGTCTGTCTGTCTGTCTGTCTGTCTGTCTGTCTGTCTGTCTGTCTGTCTGTCTGTCTGTCAAGTTATATACCTCCAACCTTTAACCTGTCACCATTGACCCTGCCGGCCGGCCGACCCGTTAGAATGCTGGACTCTCAGGCGGGAGAACTAAATTATAATACTCGACTGGGGATTTTTTTTTTTTCTGTCGGGGAAAAAATACAATCCTTACCTGCACAGTCCATGGCGATAGTGTCACTAAACGGTTTTGTCACGTTTATGAATTAGGGTCTTCCCGAATCATATAAGACACTCTGGGATGTCACAATTTTGTGATGGTTGCTCGTATAGATCTGGGCGGCAAAACCCACAGCTTCAACAACCATCCGACAGCACTCCAGGGAGGAGGTTACTCAAGTTATCGGCACCACAGAATTTCTACAGATATTTCAGGGCACAACTTGGCCATTCTTCCTCACCACTTGATTTCCCCACAGACTAGATAGTCAAAAACACAGTGAAAAAGAAATCTGACTGAATTTGGAGTTTTCAGGTTTTGAACAACGGATGAACATCATAGCACACGGGTGTAACCCATAGGTGCTCCGTTCTTCTTCTAACTCGTCTAAGTCCGAAGAAGCTCAGCACAGTGCACAGGTTCTGTAGCACCCGCAAGGATACTTAAACACTTTGGGTATATTTTTAACTCAAAATTTCGCCCATATGCAGTTAGACTACTCTGTCGACTTCCAACTGCCAAGGAATTTTTTTAGGTCCGGAACAATGCACATAGGCGTCCGATCTCACTACCCAGTCCATGTAAAAAAATTCCAGCCCTTGCCGAGGATTGAACACGGAACCTCTAGCACTCGAGGCGGACACCATGCCTCATAACCATGCAGCCCCCTAATCTGACTGAATAAAAATACACACACCCAAACAACTAATTCAAGGGACTATGAAATTCAAGAATAACAAAGCATTATGTAGTAATTTCAAAACAAATAGGCAATCTCACTGGACTGAGAAAGAATAATTATATACGAAGGGTAAAACACAAATAATGTCTCAGATAGCTCTTGTGATGCGATAGGGTAATGGTAGGATTGTATGCACAGGGTGATAGGATGGCTGTACCCTCAGTTTCTCAAATGGTGTACTTATCTGTATTTTGAGAACAATATTTGACAAGCTCCTCCCTTCAATCCATATGTAGACTTCTGCTTCACAGTTGAAACTGGTACAAGAACAAAACAGTTCCTGTGTTATTATAGACACACCTAAGTATACACAGACTGGGTGTTGAAGAAATCTTTATAATGTCAGTTGGTATGACACGGTGTAGGCAGCAGCTGAAGTTGGTCTGTACTGGCAAAACCTTGACGTGGAAACACCTGATAGTGTTGAAGTAGCATCAGCTGTTTTCTAGTTGGTATGCGACATCATGTCACTTCCCAAGATGTTGATCAGGTCAATGGAACAAAGCCAAATAAGGTACCTGGTTGATGGTAGGTTGGGTGATAGAAAGTGCCCTGTTAAATCAGTCTGACTATATACCTAAAGTAACTTCCAAATAAACCAGTGCTGTCAGTTTATTAAACATCGCACATCCCATTGTCTCTCGAAATTCCCTGGTAAATGTGGTATTTTTCAATGCAGGTATAAAAACCTGACAGAAATAACTTAATGTCCGTCTTCTGGCATCGGGAGTCACTTTGAGAGTGACGCCAAGTTTCAAACAGTGCCCACAACAGAAGCGGGAAAAAGTACTCCGCCAAGATAAATTGTGGTTCGGCCATAGAAAATGATCTTCACTACTAACGAAAATCACTTACCTGTGAGTGAATTCATAATATAACTCATTCCCAAAAGACGTAGGATTGAATAAGATTCAGTATCATATTATGATAACCCATACTTTTGAACTAAGTACTTATTTATCTATGCAGGAATAGTCCACATTTAAATCTGGACAATTAGCATACTGGAGGTACAGAGTACGGACTGAACCTCTCGAATAGGGATGTTTTGCTGGCTACGTGACAGGCTGCTCTAAATCCCCAGGCTCAACACCCCTCTCTCACCTTCACAGCAAACAATGGTAAATGTAGGAATTAATAGCAGTTTATTTTTTATTTATTTTTTTATTTTTTATTTCAGTTATCCTGAGTCATGCAGTTTAGTGCTCAGTGTGTTTTAACGTCCTGCTTTAATCGCCTTGCTTGGCTACCCTTTTCTTTCCTTACATTACTGCTCTTTCTGAAAGACAGTTTATCTATCCCACAGATATCGCTGAGGGCAATGGTGTGTGGTTGAACAGTATCAAGTGGAAGATACGTCGCTGAACGTTATTTAGTGACAGGATGCGTCGTTAAACAGTAAAACGGTACGAGGAAAGTGAAACTCGCGTAACAAATTTTAATGATACAGTTGAACGGTTTTGAGCATAATCACGGAAGATCGTGTAGATCAAGTGGAAAGGACAAGTATCAGTGTCTGAATAGATAGTTTGATCCAGTATCAGGTGGAAGATACGTTGTGGAATGTAGCATACATAAGCGCATTGAACAGTATCAGGTAGAAGGATACGTCGTGGAACAGTATCAGGTGAAAAGATAAGTCGGTGAACAGTATCAGGTGGAAAGATAAGTCGGTGAACAGTATCAGGTGAAATGATAAGTCGTAGAACATTATCAGGTGGAAGGATTCGTTGTTGAAATGTATCTGATAGTGTGACACATCGTTGAACAGTATTAAGTGGAAGAATACATCGTTGAACAGTATTAAGTGGAAGAATACATCGCTGAACATACCTAGTGGAAGTCTAGATAAGCTGACAGTCAGGGCTGATGGAAAAAGCAATCAGAGATGTTAGCACGAGAGACATTGCTGATTGATTCTGTATTGAAATCAGAACAGGAAGGAAGTTTTATTCATTTCCGGTAGGACAAGAGTTGTCGTGACATTCAAGAAGACTGGTTTTTAATTTCAGTACTGGTGACTTTGAAAAATGTTTACTTCTGGTGAATTTCTCACATACAGAGTTAGGCACACAGACAAACACACACACTCACAAATGTATACACAGTAATCGCCCAGCAGTATCTACATGTACGACATTAGCGGTCTTTGAGTACATTCTGGTAGCAATGTGTTGCATGTAGTTTCTAAGCTTACAATCTGTTTACAAATTTTGGTACTAAATTAACTCAGACACGAAGAGATGTAAACAAGTTACAACTGATTACGAAGCTACTAAAAGGTGTTCAAAGTGATTCCCATTAGCCTTCAGATACTTTTCACAACCATGATACAACACATAGCTATCGTAATTTGATCTTAATATGATACGCAATGATAACCGTTTTCAAACAAGTAGCCTCTATGAAAATGTTTATGCATTTCGCTGGCGTATACATTTTTGTTATTTTAGCACAAGAACAGAAATTTAGGTGTCAGGGCACATGGATAACATCAGATGGAAGATGCATAACTGAGATAAGAAACAGAATAGGACAGGCAACAACTGCATTTTATTAAATGAAAAACATCTTGTGCAATATATCCTTGTCACTGAGAGTTAGAAAAAGAATTCTTGCTTGCTATATACATCCAGTTTTAACATATGGCTGTGAATCCTGGACAATCGGTAGGCAGGCCAAACAATTTCTTGAGGCCTCAGAGATGTGGTTTTACAGAAGAATGCTTAAAATACCTTGGACAGCCTAAAAGAGCAACCAAGAAGGTTTTCAAAGAAGCAGGAGCCCGAAGACAACTTATCACAGACATCAAAAGGAGAAAGTCATCATTTTTCGGCTAAGTTATTAGAAGAGGGAAAATAGAACATGTTGTGACCACTAGAAAGATCTGTGGAAGGAGCACTAGAGGAAGACAACGAGAGAAGATTCTTGACAGTCTTGTTGCATGGCATTGAGGTGTGTCGGCACACGAACTGATGCATGCTGCAGGAGATCGTGGATTATGGAGAGGCATGATCGCCCACGCCAGTCGACAAAGCACCTGATGATGATGATATATGTTTTGTGTGGCTAACTCGGTATTTGTTTATTAAGTCGCATACGAGTACGATTGTCGTTGTTGTTGTTTATGTGTGTGGTGACTGTCGTAAATACCTAGTTATGATGGCTATCTTAGGCACTTAATTCTGGCGACTCTAGCCCAAACTTTTTCTAGTGACTATCAGGAATGCTTATTTATATGACCCTCAAGTATTGACTCCATCGGGTGCTTTATTTAGGGTGACTATCGCTACTACTTATTTCTGGTGATTCTCTCCAGTTCGTGACTCCTGACTCTCGTGATTACTTGTTTGTCCTGTCTCTTACAGCATCTATTTCTTCTCTCATGGATAAATATCACCCGAAAACGGACTAACGAACTAAAGAAATTCAGAATGAATAGACAGGGAAAGGGAGATGAACGACTGGGCGGACGTTGACAGTCAATCAGTCAGACAAACATACAGACAGACAGACAACTCTTCAAGAGGCAGCATACGCTGTCTTTCAAATCTCACACAGAGGATATTTTTTTAGACGCCTCTTTATTCAGAAATATTAAATTAGCAAGCGAATTTAGAATCCGCTAAAGACCTAGTTTAGTAACTCCAGTCAAGCCAGCTCGCTGATAGTTGACCGACTTTTAATGAAAGCTTGATTAGCTAAAGAAAGACTCCTTCCCTTGAAAGATAAATCAGACGTAGGGACCCAGAGGGTCAATAGAATGATCAGACGTGATTACTGGGAGCTTAGGTGATTACGACCTTGTGTCTCTCGGGCAGTAAAGCTCTCTGCCGGCTGGGAATAAACTTAATCAGCGCCCAGAGATTTAGACTGCTCGAGGATGGTGTTCAATCTTCTAGGGCGTGATGGAAAGATTGCTTCCACGGGTTGCGTATATTGCTTCCAGGGGTTGAAAATATTTCTTCCAGGGGTTGAGAATATTGGGCAGTATGACTTGTTACGGAAATGAACATGTAACTTATGTTAGGCTATCACAATCGACGTATTTACATATTGGGCATCCCCATGTGTGCTCAGTCCTCTGATGCAGCAGCCACTCCAGTGTACCTCTACTGATTGTTCCCATGACGGGTTGGTTATAGTATCTTCTGCCTCTATCTCAGAGACGGCATAGTCGTGCTTTATCAAGCTCAACTCCTCGGTCACTCAATCGTTTTAGCGTCAAAATTCGCCATTATCCCCCAACCTATTGCGTACAGTGTTGATGACGTCAGCCCTGCACATGTTTTTTCTCCATTTGCATTTGTGCATTACTTGCCAGCTAGTCAGCTCTTTCATTGCCATTTACTCCTGTGTGCCCAGGTAACTATTTATTTTGTCAGCACGGATAGGCTGTCACACGGAGATATACAGCAGCGTAAACACACACAAAGACAATCTCGCACACAAGCTCGTACAAGAATATGGAGATGGGAAGAAAAGCGAATATGTAACTACTGAGCGAGTGGGGATTGGGGTATATAGAAAGAAAGATTGAACAAGAGATGCGAGAGAGGATGATTATCAAGAATAACATTCACACGAGAGGTCAGCATTAGACATGGAAACCAATGACAGAGAAAGTGAGGCAGAGATGGAGAAGATAAATATTCTGTTTTTCTTATATATGTAATATATATATATATATATATATATATATATATATATATATATATATATATATATAGATATATATATATATATATATAAATGGTAGTCTGGTCTAGTAGTCTTAGTTTTAGCTTCATAGCAAATGAGTCACCCCATCTTTGCTCCGCTCCTGTGCCAACGAAAAACACACAGAATGTTTATCACAGTCCCTTGTAGAAAGATTGACAGACTGCTGTCTCGGCATATCTAGCATACACACCCATTAAAGCATACGGTAGCCATCCGAAGTGCTAACGAAGTAACCAACAAATCAGCGGTTGCCCACGCGATCAATTTCAATCACATACGGGCACCACCCAAAGTGCGACAACAGGCATCGCGCCACTTTCTGAATCTAAAATTCATACCACCACTTTGGTCACAGTCGAAAAAACACTCCAAATGAAATCTGCTGCTCACAGTGTCCCGCCATGCATTCAACTCAGAAGCTGTGTGTGTGTGTGTGTGTGTTTGTTTGTGTGTGTGTTGATACATACACACACAGAGAAAGAAAGAAAGAGAAAGTTGAATTTATACTGCAAATACGTGTCTAGAAGCTCTTAAGCAGTTCATTGTTAACAACTCCACAACTGGCGCAACGTTTCTTCAAACATTGAGTTAATTCTTGTTAAAATTCACAAGTCTTCACCAAACCAATTTTCAATGATAAATGGATTTTTAAACATTTCTGGCACGGCTTAGAAAGCCATAACGCTCAGTTTTAACAACGTGACTAATCGAAACCTCACTTAATATGCCAAGCTTGGTCGCCACGGTTTTCTGTAGCTCCCTAGAAACCGTCTCCGTCATTTTTTAGGGAATCACTCAGCATCGCACCACTAAGTTGGAGCTACTGTTTGATTGGGTTAATTCTCAGCACGTGCCTTTGCTGGGGCCCAAGTGCTTCAAAAACCATTATCACTTCCTGGAGGAAAGCCTCTCCGTGGATCTGCTGAAATGGGAATCGTTTGAAAAAGAAGGTGGCAGGCAGTGGCACTTAAGTGTTTAAAGCTTTCTGTAGAATGAACGGGATAACTGGTTGAACAATCTCTTCTTTCTTCTTCACCGTCTTCTTCGAACTTCTCCTTTCTTCTTGATTCTTCTACTGCTCTATCTTTTTTCATCCTTTCTAGTCCTTCCACCTTTGCTACATCCTCTTTGCTATCCCTTTCCTTGCCCCTCCTTCTTTCTCACACTTTTTCATTACCCCACTACATTCTTCTTCTTCCTTCTTCCTTTTGCTTCCTTCTTCGTTTTTCTACGCTTTTTCTTTATCATCTTTTCTTGTCCTCCCCTCCTTCCTCTTTTCCCTCAGCTCTCTTCCTTCTTTTTTACTTTTCTCATCCCTTCCTTTTGCACTCTTCCTCTTTTCTTCTTTTTTTTTTCTTTTTTTCTTCTTCTTCTTCTTCTTCTTCTTCTTCTTCTTCTTCTTCTTCTTCTTCTTCTTCTTCTTCTTCTTCTTCTTCTTCTTCTTCTTCTTCTTCTTCTTCTTCTTCTTCTTCTTCTTCTTCTTCTTCTTCTTCTTCTTTTTCTTCTTCTTCTTCTTTTATTGTTATTATTATTGTTATTATCATAAAAATAAAATTAATTATTATTATTATTATTTCTCCTCACGTAGATGGTAGCACCTCATTCAAAGCGCCCCAAGTAGCTATATCTTTTGCTGTGGCTGCAGCTCACTCTATGCCCTCCCCATCTGTTCAGTTCATTTTCTGTTTTCTTTTGTATTTCCTCCCCATTTTTTGTATTTATTCATTTGTCCACGTGGGTTCCATTGCAAGAATTTTTCTAAATTATATTGCTAAAAGTTTTTTAAATAATGTCCCATCGCTACAGTTCACTGACTGCATACTCGAGCCAACAGTTCTGGGTGTTCATCCACTTCTGGTCTTGGTCCAGATTTGACACGAGAGCTAACATGCAGTTTAATTTTCCTTTTACCCACAGATTTGCAAGTGCTATGAAAACACAAGCCTGACTTTTTGAAAAATTACTACTGACGATAGATTTTAACTGAATGTCGTTTATTGAACGTTTATTGATTGCAAGATACACTAGAAATTGTTTTTAGTAAACAATGTTTATGTTTTTGCTGGAGCAACTCATTGACGTTTGATCAATGTTTTGGGATAAGTTAAAATGATTATTGTTTCATAATGTCATATTTTAACTCGAATTCTATACATCTATCTATTTGCCTAAATATAAATCGCCCGTTTGCCCGTCCTTCCTTCTGCCAGCTTTTTATGTGTGGCTGCCTGCCTGCCTATCTGTCTGCCTGTATGTCTGTCTGTCTGTCTGTCTGCATGTCTCTCTGTCTGCATGTCTCTCTGTCTATTTTCCAGTTAGTATGCTTTTCTTTTTTTGTGTGTGTTAAACGTAATTCGATACACGGTTTCTCAGAAGTATATATTCTCTCTCTCTCTCTCTCTCTCTCTCTCTATATATATATATATATATATATATATATATATATATATATATACACACACATATATATATATATACACACATATATATAGTAAACACATTTTCGAGGATTCGAACCCAGACCTTCCAAATGAGACACACGATTTCCAAAAGTGTACCCAAAACTGAGCTTTACGAATGTATAAGATGTTTATATCAGTATCAATTATATGCTAAAGAAGCCAAATCTGGA
>CAJHNH020001513.1:300370-305370 GCA_905116865.2 Candidula unifasciata | reverse complement strand
TTCTTCACTGCGGAGGACACGGGTGAGGAGTATTGTCTGGATTTTTTCACCGGGGCACGCCGGTGTGTTGGGAAATGAACAGGCGGACAGACTGGCTGGCTCTGCACAACTTGGTGGAATACTGATACAAGATAAGGCAGACGTCGTTAGTGCCTTGTGGGAGAGCGTGTCCAGTTCGAAGGAGCAGATGGACCATCATAGTCTGATGAGATTGATGCAGCGGGGAGTGACAAGAGGTTCTGGCAGATGCTCGAGGCTCAGAGGAAGGGCAAGACGGACGTTTAATCAGAATGCTACTGGCACCATTAGTATCGGAACTTTTCGCTGGCTGCTGAAGATGGGGACGGAGCGCTTAGGGGAATATCCCGAGTGCTGTGATGTCGGTTCTTGAATCCAATCAAATCAATCAAATCAGCTGTTAAATATCTCAACGTGCTAACTGCTCTTTCAGAGGTAAAGATATAAGAAGTAGATGACAAGTGTATAAGTGCTATGCTAGCAGATGTGCCAGAATTAGGAAGAGTCGTTGTTTGTTATCAAGCAAGCATACTGAGCAATTATAATGACAGCAGAGTTCAAACTGGTGCCATTTATTTTGGGGTGATGGCAGATAGAGCCGGTTTGAATGACTTTTTGGGGGTCTTCGTGGCGATACTTCAAGTCGTTTGACTGGCGCTCTGAAGGTCGTGGGTTCGTTTCACGGGGGGTGCCGTTCACTTCAAGAGTGCAGTTTTAAAGGAGATTCCTGGGATCTTCACCGAAGCTACTGAGATCGTACTCAGTGCACACTCTGAGCAGGCAGCTAGTTGTTCTGGGGAAAGAGACCAGGCTGTAATGACCCGGTGGAATGAAGTCGATCCTCTCACCTTCCAAGAAGAACTTTGTTTTGTTTAGGTTGAGGTTTAAACAACGAATCAACATCATGGCACAAGCGTGGTAACCTATAAGTGCGCCGTTTTACTTCTAACTTAAGTTTGAGTTCGAAAAATCTCAGCGCAGTTCACGAACTCCTTAGCACCGGCGAGGATCCTGAAATACTTTGGTTATACGCAGATGTCTCCTTTCCAGCAAAACAGAAAAATATTATTAACACCCGTATCCCTACTTCATGTTATCAGTGTCAAACATGGACAATAAATAGGGCGCTAAAACAGAAAATAACTACATGTGAAATCCGGCGTCTCTGCAAGGTTACTAACAAGACAAGGGTTAAGAATACCAGCATTAGAAAGAAAATTGAAATAAGACCATGTCTATCTAATACTGACAAGCAACGAATGAAAGGTTCAGTTGTCCATCAAGAATTCAGCCAGAACAAACTGAATAGGGGATATTTTACAGCAGAACACCTGGGAGGAAGGCGAGAAGAAGATCAAGAAAGTGACAGATGAATGGTGTAGCTAAAACCTTCAAAAATATGGACAAATCCATCACCCAAGACAGCTGAGCAAATACAGAAAACCACGACACTGGGCTACAACCTGGTATCAACGAGGCGACAAAAGTAGAGCTTTGAGGTTTAAGGTTTAAACAACGGATAAACATTATGGCACACGGGTAGTAACCCATAAGTGCTCCATTTTTCTTCCAACTCAAGTCAGAGTCCAAAGAAGCTCTGTACAGTGCACAAGCTCTGTAGCACCGGCAAGGATCCTGAAATACTTTGGGTAGATATGTAACTCCAAATTTTGTTCGGGCAGCCCTTGTAGACTACTCTTTTCGATTTCCAGTTGCCAAGGGATTTTTTTACGAGCGCAACAATGCACACGGGAGTTCGATCTCACTACCCAGAGACCAGGGGCATTACTAGAAGTCCAAGTCCACGTGACAAAATCCCTGCCCTTACCAAGGGTTGAACCCAGCACCTCTAGCACTCGAGGCGGACACCATACCTCGAGACCACGCAGCCCCCTCGACAAAAGAAGAAGAACCCTAAAGTAAGTTATTTGGGACCAGTTTCATTCCATAACGCCTCATTTCATCTCTCCTTTCGCGTGCCTGTTTGTGTGTTCCCCAAGTACAAGCGCCCTCGTTTGCGTAATAGCAGCGTAGGTTGCACGTTTACACCCCATTCTTGCTATAAAATGTTTAGCTGGAGTCACTGCGGCCTGTAGAAGGCAATGACCTGGGTTTTTTTTTCCAGCGACAACCACGTAACCACAAACATGCGGGTTGAGCGGGGCAAAAGATTTGCAGGATATCAACGGGCCAACGAATAATGTTGACCTTACCTTGACCTTTGCATAGGCAGTTGTGTTAAACGGATCAAGGGGATTTATATATTTACTCTTTGGAACTCTTTCTGGTAGGGGAAAGTGCATGGGTGTAGATTGTTGGAGTGAGGGTGGGGGTTTAGATCAGAGGGAAAGGGAGAGAGTGAGAGTTAGAAAAATGCCTTTGTAAAGAAAGACCGCAAACAAAAAAGGAACTATACCACCACAGAAAGAACATGAAGAAAAATACTTGAATACAAAACAAATGACCTTAAGAAAGAAAACGAAACACAGACGGAAAGATATACAATAAGATAGACAGAATACGGAACAACTCACGATTCTAACCCTATCTCGTTTGCATGCGTGATTTTGTATTGGTTCCCACGGGCTGTCCTATGTGCTGGAGGTGTTATGAGATGCCTTTCTTCGAAGTCCACACATACAAGGTCCGATAAGTAAGTAAGGAGACTAATTCCATACAAATTAAAATAATCAACAGTTAAAGATATAACCTATATTTTATTCAAAATAAGCACCTTGTGCATTGATACAGCAAGTGGCACCATCTAACAAACACAGGAACGACCTCTGTAGTTCTTCTGTTGTTATGGCCCTTAAAGTAGATGTTACGACCCTATGGATGTCATCAATATCGTTAAAGAAGCATCCTTTCAATCGAAACTTCAATTTTGGGAATATAAAATAATCACAAGGAGACAAGTCTGAGGAATACGGTAGAAGGCTGAGAACACACGCTTGTTTTTGGGTCAAAAATTCTTGTTTTGATGATGTCTCTTATGTACTCAACCCGCTGATATTTCAGACAACCAATGTGGTGCAAACAGGCAAGCAACTTTTTTCTTGCCAAAATCTTGCACTAAAATGAATGGTTTCTCTATTAACACCAGATTCATCTGCCATCATCTTCAAAGTAAAACAATGATCTTCTTGTATCCGTTCTCTGACTTTTGCAATGAGTTCATCATTTCAAACATAAATTTGGCGTCCAGGACTAGGTGCAATAGTAATAATTTCCACACAATTTTTGAATCGTAAATACCACCTGAAAATATTTGCACGAGATAAACAATTATCCCAATAAACTTGTTGCATCAGTTCAACTGTTTCAATGGCGCTTTTTCTGAGTTTTAAAAAGAATTTAATGTAAGCTTTTTACTCTGTGCTGATTACGTAACAGTGCACCTTTGACTAGGTCAACAAAATGTCGGCTTGTTTGTTGTCTGCTTTTCTAGCGGCGGTAAAAAGTTGCCAGATCAAAGATGAATGTTGCCTCTTTAGATTCCATTCTTTGCTTCATAGATGGCATTTTTGTCTTGGCCATAATAAAATTAGTCTCATTACTGAATTGTCTGACCTTGTACAATGCCGAAAACTGTCCCGGGTTCGTTCGACGCGGTCGACACATTGTGTCCTAGAGGAAACTGGGCAGCTTTCTTGTCTCAATTGTTTTTTTCATTCTGTGAACGGCTGTTGTTTTTAGATTGTGTTGTTGTGAGTAGCCTCGGTGCCGCAGGAACCTGTGTGCAAGGAAGATGTACTGCAGAGGGAATATAATGACAAAGGACATGAAGACCAATATGTTTGTAACAAAGCATGCTGCTGAAAGTGTTGGATATGAAAACCGTGCTATGTTTGACCGACGGTTAGGGCTTCCTTCATTGACCAGCTACCGGGCATTTCCTCTTTCTATGATAAAGCTAATTACCTTCCCATTGTGATTTCCACCCCCTCCCTCTCCCCCCCCCCCCACGAAGCTCCTGGCATACTAGGATATGTCCATGCTTCCGGTCAAAATGGATGCTAGGCAAGGCCACTGTTTTGAGCCGTGGCAAATTTTGTGCTTCTGCCAGACGCTGGCCGTTGCATTTTCGGGTGATTTGTAGACTGAAAGGATATAGTTTCGTTGCCCAGCTTCTGAGTTGAGTGCATGGATTGACACTGTGAGCTGCGGATTTCATTTGGAATGTTTTTCGACTGGGACCAACGTGGTGGTGTAAATTTTAGATTCAGAAAATGGCGCGATGCCAGTTTTCGCAATATTGGTGGTGCCAATATGTGAATACAATTTATCGCGTGTGCAACTGCTGATCTGTTGGTGACTTCTGCTAATGCTACTATCCATGATGAACTGCATTTCTAATGTCGGACTGTTTGTGTTAGCACTTCGGATGGCTACCATATGCTTTTAATGCGTGTTTATGCTAGTGCCTGTGCTAGACAGCAGTCTGTCAATCTTTCCGCAAGGGACTGTGATAAACATTTTGTGTGTTTTTCGTTGGCACAGAAGAGGAGCAACTATGGGTAGATGCGTTTGCCGGAAAGCTGAAACTAAGATTACCAGATTACCAGATTACCAGATGTCATGTTTCCTAGATAATTTAATGTTGGCACCTTTATGACTTTTCATACGATAATGTTATACTGTGCTTTGAGGAGGCATGGGACTCGCTGTCCATGGCGACGGCCAGTACGACTAGCATAATTAGAGCATGGGATTTACGGACTAATGTTGCCATCAAATGTTTTAATATGTTTCCCCTCAGATGCTCAGCTTTCATCCTGTCTGCAATCATCTCTTCCTGCATTTTCCTTCGCTTCATGATATGCCTCCTTCATGCAACACGGTCCGTGGCATTTTGTGTGCACGAATCGGCCTCACTACATATCATCTTCATGTCGTAGGCGAAGGTCTGCCTTGACGTCTTGTACCCATCTGTAATTTACCACAGCGGATGGCCTGAGGGACTCTATCATTCACCATTA
>CAJHNH020001513.1:262870-295370 GCA_905116865.2 Candidula unifasciata | reverse complement strand
ACACGCTGTGTAGCTTTCGGGAGAGCGGTGTCTACAGTATATCTTCAGTGGAGTTTGAACGTGCGGCCTCCGTGGCTTTGGCAGTGCGAGTTCGACTCATAATTCCAACGTACTGCGATTGAAACCCACTGCTGGCTGCGTGGATTTGTATCATGGTATGGGGCGTCGCAGGTCGATCCAGCCCCTAAAATGGCTAAAAATTAAAATTAAAGGACCCGTTTCCGCACCTTTCAGGTGAATTGGGTATTCAGCGCTAGACCTATATGTTATAGACCAACGGCACAAGATGGGTGATTGTGTCAGCATCACGCCGGCCGCCTTTACTTCCCAGGACTGCGCCCGGTACCCACTTGCAGTTTTTGAGTGATGCACTTCAGGAAACCACACTCTTTTATACGTGTGGTAAAACGTTAAGTAAGCGAGGCCTTAATTAGGTAAACACAGCAGCGCGGTACAAAGTTTAGGGAAATTTAAAATTACTTCCTTTCTTCTACCTCTCTCTTATCATACCCTCCTTCTCTCTTATTTTTCTTCTTTTTATTCTTCTTCTTTTTATTCTTCTTCTTCTTCTTCTTCTTCTTCTTCTTCTTCTTCTTCTTCTTCATCATCATCTTCTTCTTCTTCCTTCTTCTTCTTTTTCTTCTTCTTTTTCTTCTTTATCTTATTATTATTATTATTATTATTATTATTATTATTATTATTATTATTATTATTATTACTATTATTATTATTATTATTATTATTATTATTATTATTATTATCCTTTTTCTTCTGCTCTTCATTCTTCTTCTTCTTCTTCTTCTTCTTCTTCTTCTTCTTCTTCTTCTTCTTCTTCTTCTTCTTCTTCTTCTTCTTCTTCTCTTCTTCTTCTTCTTATTCTTCTTCTTATTCTTCTTCTTTTTCGTCTTCTTCTTGTTTAACAAAGTCCAGACTAAGGACTTTGAACAGCATAAAAGAATTAAGTAATGTTATTGTTGCTTTCAACACTCCCCACTAAATTTTGTTCATCCAAGTAAATGCTACAAGTCTGAAAAAGTCAATGCGTTAAAATTACTTCTGACTATTAACGCTCATATCGTTATCGAAATCGGTGCAAAGCAGTCTGCTTGCTGCTAAGTCGTCTGTAGTAAAATTGAAAATCGTATGCTGGGAATTATGAAACTAAGTTCATAAACCTTACCCACAGACACCGACTTGTTACTGTTGTTGTGTGTATCAGCTACAGCAGCGACCATGACTTTCGACACCACTTTGCTATAATAGATCTTTAGTGGTTAAACTAAGCTTCAAGCGAATTTGATTGCGGATTTGTGTTTCTTGAATCACTGAAGATGAACATGGTCCCAGGTCTACCCAATCTAAAAAAAGTGCAATTTAATGTGTTGGGAAGTAAAAGCGGTCGGCGTGATGTTGGCACAATCACCGTCGGCGTGATGTTGGCACAGTCACCGTCGGCGTGATGTTGGCACAATCACCGTCGGCGTGATGTTGGCACAGTCACCGTCGGCGTGATGTTGGCACAGTCACCGTCGGCGTGATGTTGGCACAGTCACCGTCGGCGTGATGTTGGCACAGTCACCGTCGGCGTGATGTTGGCACAGTCACCTGTCCAATGCTGCCTTATATTTATATAAGTAGAAGTCTAGCACTAAATATGTCCCAGGTATCCGCCGTAGTGTAGCGGTCAAACGCTCGCCGGCGGATAAGACCATCGTTGGTCCAGCTCCTGACAGAAGCGGACGTTTTTTTTTTTTTTTCTTTTTAGAAATGACTCCCAGGTCGACTTAGTTTTAAATGGGTACTATGTAAAGTCCTATAAAGCAAAGTCGACCGGTGCGATGTTGACCAAATCACTAACCGAATGCCGATTGGTGAATAAAATATAGGTCTAGCCCTATATGCCCAGGGCGTGATAAAGCGTCCTTTTATGCCTTTAGACGTTTGGGCATATAGCGCTAGACCTATATTTTATAGACCAATCGGCACTGGGTGGGTGATGTGGTCAGCATCTCTATGCCGCCATTACTTCCCAGGACTGTACCTGGTACCCACTCAAGACTGGATCGACCTGGGAGCCCAGGTCATTTTTGAAAAAATAAAGTCCCGAGTCAGTCAGTTAATACCTGAACCCATGATCTTCCAGTCCGCAGGCGAGCGCACAACCGCTCCACCATGTCGACTCCCAAAGGGACTCCAACTTTATTTACTTATTTACTGGCTGATACCTGTATCCAGAATAAGAATGTGGCGTTGCTGCGTGAATTTTACATAGGGGACTCTGGGATGAAGTTCGTGCGCCCTCAGACAGCTCAAGGACACGATAAACTTATTTGCAATTTTTTTTTTCCTTTCTTTCTGACGTTTAAAAAAAAAATTACTTAACAAATGTGCGTTTACATGTAAATTGCTCTCTATGTGGTGGTTGTCCTAGATAGACAAACAACGGATGACGGTGCATAGGCACATCGAAAAAATAAGAAACATTGGGTTGTGGGGGGAGGGAGAGGGGAGGGTGAGGTCCTCCACCCTTTTGTCAGATGGTGTTTCCCCTCCCCCTCCCCCACCCCCTCCCTCACCACCCGCTGGAGTATATGCCAAGACCCTTCTCCTCCCTGGAGTATATGGCAAGACCCCTCTCCTCCCTGGAGTATATGGCAAGACCCCTCTCCTCCCTGGAGTATATGGCAAGACGACCCCACCCCTGCAGTATATGGCAAGACTCCCTCCCCTCTAAGAGTATCTGACAAGACTCCCTCCCACCTGCAGTATATGCCAAGACCCCCTCCCCTCCTGGAGTATCTGGCAAGACTCCCTCCCATGGGAGTATCTGACAAGACCCCCTGCCATTATAGTATCTGACAAGACCCCTACCCACCTGTAGTATTTGCCAACCCCTTCCCCTTCCTGGAGTATCTGAAAGGATCCCATGCCACCTGGAGTATATGCCAAGACCCCCTTCCACCTGGAGTATCTAACAAGACCACCTCCCACCTTGAGTACCTGACAAGACCCCTTCCTACCTGAAGTAGCTAACAAGACCCCCTCTCCACCTGGAGTACCTGACAAGACCCCTTCCTACCTGAAGAATCTAACAAGAACCCCTCTCCACCTTGAGTACCTAACAAAACCCCTTCCTACCTGAAGTATCTAACAAGACCCCCTCTCCACCTGCAGTACCTGACAAGACCCCTTCCTACCTGAAGTATCTGACAAGACACCCTTCCACCTGGAGTATCTGATAAGACCCCCTTCCATCTGGAGTATCTGACAAGACCCCCTCTCCACCTGGAGTATCCGACAAGACCCCCTCTCCACCTGGAGTATCTGACAAGACCCCCTCTCCACCTGGAGTATCGGACAATACCCACTCCCACCTGAAGTATCCGACAAGACCCCCTTCCACCTGAAGTATCTGACAAGACGCCCTTCCACCTGGAGTATCTGACAAGACCCCCTCCCACAAGGAGTATCTGACAAGACCCCCTCCCCACCTGAAGTATCTGACAAGACGCCCTCCCACAAGGAGTATCTGACAAAACCCCCTCCCACAAGGAGTATCCGACAAGACCCCCTCCCACAAGGAGTATCTGACAGATCTCCGACCACCTGGAGTATCTGACACGATTTCCGACCACCTGGGGTATCTGACAAGACCCCCTCCCTACCTGGAGTATGTGACAAGACCATCTCCCATCTGGAGTATCTGACAAGATAAATGTTGATTTTGAATTAAGAATCGACATCACAGCATTCAGGACACTGCCATAAATTTTCCGATCCCATCTTTATTAGCGAGCGAAGAGTTCAAATTCAGATGGCACCAGTAACTGTCTGATTGTATATCGGTCTCCCCCTTTCCCTTGGGAGTAAAGCGTTGGCTAGATCCCCTGGTAACCCGCAGCGCCATTCTCCTTGGACCGTAATAATCTATTTGTGCCTCACAACATCTAACTTGACATACGAAAATCAAAGTGTCAAATACAACAATCATAAACAACTGGTAATTTTCGTCCACATATCAGTGTGATGGTTGACGTTGTTTTGTCTTCATGGTATCTGTTATTATTGGTGTGGTGTTAGACAAGTCACAACAGTCGTCTATCTCCACAACAATCTGGCAGCGTTGTTTTGTTTTCATGACTGTTTAAGGTAAAAATCCGTATTATTTCGAGAAGCCTACAAATGAATTCAAGGGTGAATAAGTACCAACTTTATACGAAAGTACCAACGTCGGCATCCCTGGGCAAAGATAGACAGTGTTTCGTCCTAAAAAAGGGTACCGACACTAAGAAAATATTGGGTGGGATAGAGTGAAGTAGTAGGCTCATTCATAAGTTTTCCAGCAGGGTTTGGGGAAGGTGAGGAGGGTTAATTTTAAATGTGTATTAATGAATTATAAATTGTTTCCACTACACAAAAATAATAATAATCTGAATGAAAAAGCAATGTGAAACTTTAAATGAAATAATATGAAAATACAATGGTGTAAACAATTACTTCAACATAGAACTTCTATACATGGTTAGAGGGTCGCTTAGACTGTCAAAGGTGTTACTGGAAGCGGGGTTGAAGGGTATAAGGCCTCTTCTTCTTCTTCTTCTTCTTCTTCTTCTTCTTCTTCTTCTTTTTTTTTTTTCTTCTTCTTCTTCTTTTTCTTCTTCTTCTTGTTCTTGTTCTTGCTCTTCTTCTTCTTCTTCTTTTCTTCTTCTTCCTCTTCTTCTTCTTCTTCTTCTTCTTCTTCTTATTCTTCTTCTTCTTCTTCTTTTTCTCTATATTTTTCTTCTTCTTCTTCTTCTTCTCCTTTTTTTTTCTTTCTCTTCTCCTTCTTCTTCTTTCATGTTCTTCTTCTTCTTCTTGTTCTTCTTTTTCTTCTTTTTCTTCTTCTTTTTCTTCTTCTTCTTCTTCTTTTTCTTCTTCTTCTTCTTCTTCTTCTTCTTCTTCTTCTTCTTCTTCTTCTTCTTCTTCTTCTTCTTCTTCTTCTTCTTCTTCTTCTTCTTCTTCTTCTTCTTCTTCTTCTTCTTTGCGATCATCAGCTTTAAACTCCAGTGGAAAATGCTGGTTGTTCGCCCACTTCTTGACTCTAGTCCTTTTCCAGAACCAGAAAGTTGCGTACACATATTTTAAAGATCTGACTCATTTGTATGCAGACTGTTGGTTCCTTGCCTCTCAGACAGATGTACTCAGACTTCAAAAGATGCTCTCAACTATTCGACTCTTTTGATAGGCTTTTATTAAGGGAGTTGGTCTGTTGTTGTTTTCCCCAACAATATGTCCCCGGAACCCACATGGGTACCTAAGGCTTTAAGCTAAAGTGCCTCTGGGCTCAAGACAGATACGGATGACTCTGTTCTGAGAGGCAGACAAAGTGCACGAGGGTTCATAGCAAAATCTTCTTGACGTTGCTTAGTGCAGCAAAGCCTAGCATATGTTAAAATAGCGTCAAGTTTGAGAATGGAGGTGCAGGCAGTCACCGCTGCCTTCCGATGGATGCAGAATCTAGTAATTTCCCCTGGTCTCTGGGTAGTAAGATAGGACGCCCGTGTGTATTGTTTGGCAAGTAAACAATAACTAGGCAGTTGGAAATCGAAAAGAGAAGCCTAACGGCGCTGCCCAGGCAAAACTTGAAGTTAAAAATCTACCCTAAATAGTGTACACACATTTAGTGGTTGTAACTGACTCACGGAGTATGTTGACAAAGGCGGAGACAGGCACGCTCCGTGCAGAGTAGCAATCATTGCTCCAGAGTTAACGGGTAGTTAGCGTCTTTGGGATATTTTCCTGAGGTGAAGCTTGTTTGTTGGGAAACAAGCAGGCAGATAGACTGGCCGGTTTTCAACCACTTGGGGGTGAATTGATGTATCATAAACTAGATGTTGGGAAGGCCCTTGGCGAGTGAATAATTTGGTGACACAAACAGATAATTATGGTCTGAGGAGACTGGCTCTGCGAGGAGTTACCAGGGGATATGGCCGACACTAAACACTCAAGGGTAAGGCCAAACGGATAGACAATCAGACAGTTACTGGTACCATCGGAATGAAAACTCTTCGTTAGCTGCTGAGGATGGGGACGGAGAGCTTATGAAAGTGTCCAGAGTGCTATGATGTGGATTTTTTAACTCAACATTTAACATTGGACTCAAGACATGTAAAACAGACGCTACTTTGCTTAATGTTCACTAAGAACCAACGCTATAGCAGATCATTCTCCGGGTTAGAGAAAGTCAAACAAGAGAGGAAAACAACCATACGCTTCTTCTGACTAATATATGTGACATCTCTGACATTTCACATCCAAGCTGACATGAGATAACCTGTTACCTCAAAAACATACGCAAAATTACATCTGTCGGGCTTCTGTGGGCTTATTTCAACGCCAGCAATAAATCTAAACAATACAAACCGCTATTGTTTAGTCTATAGTAAACAGAGCCTATTTTTAAATGCGAGAGCAGATCCGACCAGTACAGTGTTCTTAAACCCATGGGTCGCGGCCAACTGGTAAGCCGCAGAAAGGTCCAGATGGGCCGGCAAACATTTCCGCCTTATTCTGCCGTTCCTTAAACATCTCTTCTATAATAAAGAGAACACACTTCAACCAATCCCTCTCCATTTTAACAGCTTTTACCACAAAGGAAAAGGTGATATATTTGTCACTGTGATAAAATCTTGCACTGGTGATCACACCACGCGGCTCGCTTTAGACAATCGCCTCATACATAGTCTATGTATGACTAAAAGTATAATGCTTGTAGACGTTGCTCGTTTGTGTAAAAAGACGTTCTCAGTAACGGATTTCAAACCACAGAAATCGAATGAATTTTGCTGCATAGCTTTGTCTATCAGAATTAACGCTCCTGCAATATGTAAAATATTTTTGAACCTCTGAGCAGCGGCAAATGTCACATTACCCGAAAATGATAATTTTGTGACATCGGATTTAACAAATAAACTTTAACAAATCACTAACTATCTGAATTTAGTTTAATTTGCATGTTTAGTTGGCATTCAGATGGGGAGAGAAAAAAATGTTCCTGCGCTGGCGGGCTGCGGGTGTACAAAGGTTGAGAAACTCTGAAGTCGAGGCAGCAACTACACGAGTTATCAAACGGTTGTCATCAATGACACTGACGGCTGGCGCCACAGCTTTTATACACACACGTTGCCACCACTGGCCGCGTAAATTAGTTTGTAGATTAAAATTACGCTGCGAGATGTCTGCAGATTGTAGATTTGTTAAACAGGTTGAAGAGGTGACAGGAGGCGACACCAAGTGGCAGGCAGAGGGAAAGCCGTCAGAATTGTTCACTGTAACATTTTGTAAAACGATATTTGTGTTTGTATTAAAACCGAGAAGGTTGCGTTTTACAGTGTTTGTTGGGTTAATAAGTAGCTGACTGCAACCGATGGGGACGCTAAAATAAAATAAATAAATAAATAAATACACACACACACTATCACATGCATGATTACGACCCCCATCTCCCCCCCCCCCCCCAAAAAAAAAAAAAAAATAAGAGTCCCCGTTACATGTCAATGAGACAACAGGCATGAGACTAGACTTCTATTTTTACAGACAAAGTGGACCTCTTTCGGCCAACTTCACACCGGTCGCTTTTACTTCCCAGGGTTCTCCTGGTACCCATCCAACTGGGTCGATTATAGCATAGGGTTGTGGTTCCTACTTAGCTAAGACCTGTTGACCCATCTGATTGTCGAAAATGTGTGAGAGGCCCCATACTTTTTGAGTGTCATCCAGAACAACATATACTGTTTACACCACATCAACAACAAAAGATCATATTTTATCCGTTGGTTCTTCATCATTCAAAAAGGATTACTTTTCACATTCAAAATCTAAGTAATTTAATGATTGAAATGCTTGAATTCAGCATAAGAATACATTCGGATTCAAGCAATTAATTGACGGGTTTTTTTTGTATTTGGGTCATTACCCTTCGTCATCCCTGTTGGAGGATACCATTTTTCGTTTTTGTTTTTGTTTTTTGAAACCCCACTCTGGCTGTTGCCAGGTGCCGCATTTACAGCCTTATGGTTGATCGCGGTTTCCGGGACCTTCCCATTGGTGATCCTCATCCGCATGGTGGCACTTTGTGTCACTGGGTGTTTATCGCTCTGTGAGATGTCCTGGAGAGGTAAAATTTACCTGCCTACCTATCTGAGTCACTGACAGTTTTAAGGCCTATGCGGTTTCCCGTCAGTTGATACAAACGGCTAACGGATAACTATGTAACAGAAAAGCAGTATTCGATTTCTATGCGTATCTGTTTTCAAATTTTATCCGTTGGTTCTTCATCATTCAAAAAGGATTACTTTTCACATTCAAAATCTAAGTAATTTAATGATTGAAATGCTTGAATTCAGCATAAGAATACATTCGGATTCAAGCAATTAATTGACGGGTTTTTTTTTTTGTATTTGGGTCATTACCCTTCGTCATCCCTGTTGGAGGATACCATTTTTCGTTTTTGTTTTTGTTTTTTGAAACCCCACTCTGGCTGTTGCCAGGTGCCGCATTTACAGCCTTATGGTTGATCGCGGTTTCCGGGACCTTCCCATTGGTGATCCTCATCCGCATGGTGGCACTTTGTGTCACTGGGTGTTTATCGCTCTGTGAGATGTCCTGGAGAGGTAAAATTTACCTGCCTACCTATCTGAGTCACTGACAGTTTTAAGGCCTATGCGGTTTCCCGTCAGTTGATACAAACGGCTAACGGATAACTATGTAACAGAAAAGCAGTATTCGATTTCTATGCGTATCTGTTTTCAAACAGTTTAACATACTTTTAAAATAATAGATATAAAGGGCCGGTAAATGATTTCACGGAACATCAAAGAGTCAAATAATTCGTCCTTTGATCAGAATTGAACCAAATCAGCCAGTAGTTGGGACGTACTACATAAGAAAGGCGACAACAAGGCAAAATACGGATTAGGAAAGCTATGGTTGGAAGGAGTAATTAAGACACTACAAAATGTGACACTAGCACAAGCTACACAATTAGCAAGAGAGGAGAACCTACACTAACCTATCCGTGACGCTATACGCCATCAGCAGTATCAAGGAAAAAATCGCAGAAAAGGATTGCATCCTAAAGTTGATAGGCTTTTAATGATATGGATCCGACAAATCTGTTATCAAAAATGTAAGTTACGAGATAGAGGCTTTCTTTAACCGTTTACGTTTCTATAATTGAGTGAGAGGTTTGGGGCATCCACTTTAACAATCGTACTGCCCAGATAGCACCATAAAATGTCGGTGGATAATGTCACTTATCTCCGTACAACAGCCAGTTACTCAGTCCAGTAGTGTGTGTAACGTTTAAGCTGTTTATTGCATATCTTTCCTCTGCTTGCATGCAAGAACAAAGAACATCGTCTGCAAATGTCGATATCCTTTGAAGCCATGTGCCTCAAGTTGTGCAATCTTGCCGGTAAACACTCTAAAGTAAAGTCAAGGATCTTTTGCCACCCTTGAGGCGTATTTGGGCATACAGAGCTAGACATATTTTATAGGGATGTACTGAATATTCGCTTCGTATTCGCTTCGGGGCCGAATAGTGGACCTAATAATTATTCGGTATTCGGCCGAATACTTGCGGTCGGGCCGATTGCGAATAGTGGTTACCTTATAACCGTTTCTGCATACACTGCGATAGACAGAAATAACTCTCTCATTAATACAATAGTTGCTGTTGCCTAAGTCTGTAGCAGCGGGGGAACTGCGACCCGGTTGCGTGGTACAGCAGCTGGCAAGGTCTTTGGTGCTGACTCGACCGAGGCATTACAGCAGAGGTTCTCAAACTGGGTGCGTATGACAGGGGTGCCGCGGTTAAATCAAGAAAAGGTGGCTATAAATTGTGACATCAATGAAGAAGGCATAAAGATACTTAAAAGTTAAAATTTAAATTGTCTTTCCTCGCCATTGTCGAAAAGTTTTTCCCGCCCCCCTTGTTTCACACTCAAGGAGTATCATACTGCATAAAATGCCAACCGCAGTGTGGTAAAAATTGTCTTTGTATTTATCTCGAAATGCGACGGATTCTCTATCTGTATTCGTGACGATGCAGCGGATAAGTAAGGTTGTGAGTACATTTTGGCTGCAATTTTGAAGTGGAAAATATGGTCTGTACAATAGTAAATATTAGCCTCGCCAAGTAAGCACTTATATTTGAAGGCAATGGGTTGTGAGTCCTGGAGAATGGGTAGGCAGGCCAAACAATTTCTTAAGGCCTCAGAGATGTGGTTTTACATAACAATGCTTAAAATACCTTGGACAGCCACACAAAAAAAGAAGCAACAAGAGGTTTTGAAAGAGGCAGGAGCCCGAAGACAACTAATCACAGACATCAAAAGGAGACAGTCATCATTTTTCGGCCATGTTATGATAAGAGGGAAAATGGAACATGTGGTGACCACTGGAAAGATCTCTGGAAGGAGGGATAAGGGAAGAGAGTAGATTCTTGACAGACTTGTTGCATGGCATGGAGGTATGTCAGCACACGAACTACTACATGCTGCAGGAGATTGTAGATTGTGACGAGGCATAATCGCCCACGCCAGTGGGCAAGGCACCTGATGATAATGATACACTATTCGTATTCGTATTCGGCCGAATAGTTGGTCCCGCTATTCGTATTCGGCCGAATAGTTAAAATCACTATTCGGTACAACTCTAATATTTTATAGACCAATCGGCACTTCGTGGATGATGGAGTCGACATCACACGAGCCGGCACTACTTCGCAGGACTTTATCTGGTACCTGTTTAAGACTGAGCCGATCGTGGAGCCAAGAATTAAAAAAAAAAGGTCAGAATCATTGAGGACCTGAACCCACGGACTTTTTTTTATCCGCAAGCGAGCGTCTAACCGCTACACACACAGCGGCTCTCATACACATTGAAGAGCACTGGTAATTGTGCAGACCCCTGTGGTAGTCCGGGAGCGATATTACATGGCTCTGAAGTCCTTGTACCCAAATGAAGGGCAACCACACAAGAGTTGAGGACAGCCTATTTTAAGGGTAAGTATCCAAGGACAGATCCCTTATCTATAAGCGAGCACATCAAAATATCAAATCCGACTTCTGTAGGATCCTCAAGATCAAGTACTTCCACGACCGTCTCCTGTCTTTTCTGGAACCCCTTATAAACATCAAAAGCAAAAGAGGCGGCATTTTAGCATGTATCTTTACTGGTCGATAGCTACACATGTTTACACAAACATAAATTCTTTGTGTGGGTTTAAGGACCCTCTAGGGGGCTACGTAGTCTCGAGGCATGGTGTCCGCCTCGAGTGCTAGAGGTTGCGCGTTCAATCCCCGGTAAGAGCTGGGATTGTTTCACGTGTTTCCCCTGGTCTCTGGGTAGTAAGATCGGACGCCTGTGTGCATTGCTGCGCACGTAAAAAATCCATTGCAGTTGAAAATCGAAAAGAGTAGCCTAACGGCGCTGCCCGGGCAAAATTTGGAGTTAAAAGTCTACCCAAAGTATTTCAGGATCCTCGCCGGTGCTACAAAGCCTGTGCACTGTGCTGGGCTTTTTCTGACTCAGACTTGAGTTACAAGAAGAACGGAGCACTTATGAGTTACACCTGTGTGCCATGATATTGATCTGTTGTTCAAACCTCAAACCTCAGGACCCCTTACTCATGGGGGGGGGGGGGATTAATAGACCCAACCAAATCCCCCCCCCCCCCCCCCGCGCAACAAGCATTCCTGTACAAGGCAACTAACTAGGGGTGTTTTCATTTGAGTCGGGGGCAATCTCCCCTAAAGACAAGAAAACAATGTACAATGGATGTGCACACCAGTTCTAGACCCTCCTAAACAAAAATCAGGTGTCATGCACATAAATGGAGTACCCCTGAGAGAGGATAAGGAGCCCACATACCTCGGCGTAATGTTTGATGATAGATTAACATGGAGAAAACACATCAACAAGTCAGCAACCAAAGCCAGAAGGAGGGTAGCCATTCTGAGAAAACTAAGTGGAACCACATGGGGTGCTAGCGGGAAAATACTTAGAAAAGTTTACCAACAAAGTGTTCGACCACATCTTGAATACGGATCAACAGCATGGAGTTCGGCATCAAAAACCACATTGCAAGAATTAGACAAAGTGCAAAATCAAGCACTCAGAGTTACCACAGGCAGTATGAAATCAACACCTATAGCTGTGATGGAGAAAATGGGGATGACCCAAGCACTGAGTGAACGCAGAGACACCAAGATGCTTTTACAAGCAGAAAAGTTTCTTAGTATGCCCAGTCACCCTATGAATGAAAGATTCCAAAATTTAGCTTTGGGACGACTAAAGAGAAGTAGTTTTATCCACCAGGCCAAACGGCTCGGCAGACAAACCACTGATTTACCTGCAACTGATAGATCCTTAAATGCTGTCCCAGAACGGACCCCCTGGAGAGAGGAGTATAAGTTTCCAATACACATCAAGACTGAAGTGAAAGGGGTATTTGACAAGGAAGAACAAAACAGTGTGCAGCGCAAAACAGCCACCCTCAGTCTACTTGATGATGAATACCCGCAGAACCTTTGGGTCCGTGTTTACACAGATGGGTCAGCAGAAAGCGCAGTCAGAAACGGAGGTGCGGGAGTGTACATTGAGTATCCTAATAATACCAGGGATACAGCCAAATTACCAACGGGAAAGCACTGTCACAACTATGATGCAGAAGTTCAAGCCATCAAGATAGCGGCAGAGAAACTACTAAATACAGGGTATTTTTCACAACCAGTGGTATTCCTGACAGATGCAAAAGCAGTACTTCAGTCACTCCAGTCTGGAAAATTACCAAGCATACGGACACTATGATCCGAACTAGGCAACCGCTGTAAATTAGTAATGCAGTGGATACCTTCCCACTGTGGAGTTCCCGGAAACGAAAAAGCTGATAAACTAGCTAAGGAAGGTGCAACTGAAGAACAACCTAACATACCAGTCTCTTATCAACAGAAGAAGAGAATGATCAAATCAATCAGAATGCCACCGAAACTGGCACAAGATGATTACCATATTATGGACAGACCAGATACTTCGCTCCCACATGTACAACAAATTTAAGATTGGCCAATCAGCCATGTGTACTTGTGGACTGGCACCTGAAACAACAGATCACATCCTTCAAGACTGTCCCAGATTCAACGCTTCCAGGCAAAACCTTCGGCCAAAAGAGACACTTGTGGAAGTCAAACTTTACGGGCCGCTTAGTGAATTACAAAAGACAGTGAAATTCATACTAGAGACAGCTTTGCAGATATAGACAATTTATTTCATGCGAACGAAAGAAGAAGAAGAAGAAGAAGTTCTGGACCATTTCAAGCACACGTACACACAAACACACACACTCACTCACGCACACACACACACACACAAGTACACAAACACACGCGCGCGCACACATACTCGCACGCGTGCATACACACACGCACGCACGCCCACTTACACAGACAATGAAGCTCTTCCAAAATTTGATATATTGTTCTTATTGAGTATTATAATACAAGTATGTTTCAATAAAGCAGTCGCTTGCATTTTTGGATTATTGTGTGTTTTTTTTTAACTTTAAAAAGACAAAGAGGATAATGATTAAGTCAGCATATTAAAATCAGGGTAGGGAAGGGGGGGGGGGGGGGGGGGTGGGGTTTGGTGGGGGGGGGGAACGTTGAAAACAAGGTTACTTCAACTCTTTCAACGGAAACATCTCAAGGTGACAGGTTTGTCTCAACCGTGTTGGGCCTAGAAACTAGATGAATGTAGCTTGTACATGCAAAGATTTACCTCAGACCAGAATAATTTATATTCTCTTTCTGTGCACACGAGAGCATGTCAGGTCGAGTGTTGTAGCATGCATGATATATTTGGTCCCTCCTGTATACAGCAGTGGTTTTCAACCTAATGGCTTCCATTGCCAGCTACGTTTGCTCTTCGGGTTTTTGTTAGGATGAGATTGTATTAACGATGATATCAGGAGGAGAGTCGGCACAGAACTAATACTGAACTTTATAGGTAGGTACCAAATTAAATGGTTTGGCCATGTAATAAGATTGGCATCAGACAGGACACCACAGAGCGCTATGTTATACACATGCAACGGTAGCAGATCCAGAGGTCGCCCATGCACAAGAAAGACCGTTTGAGTTTGAGTCTGCGAATCTTTATAACTGAATAAAGCTTTTAAACTGAAATACTTCATTTAAAAAAAAAAAACTTAGAATACCATGGACCATCACAAAGAAAAATACCAACATCCTTCATAAACTAAGCATTGAGAAGGTCTAGCTCAAAAACAGCATTCTGTTCCGAAAGCCAAGGTATTTTGGCCATGTCAAAACTGACGATGGCCTGTTGTTGATGTTGTTGTTATCGATCCATCACTCTTTGGCCCAATGCCATGAAGTGGAATTTGCATGTCTTCACAAGCTGTTCTTTTTCTCCCTACAAGGTGTTCCACTTGTCTGGTCTCGGAGGTCGAGTAGCATTCTTCTAGTCTCGCTGCACTGTGGGCACTCAAAGAGATGGTGTTCACAAGTTTCGTTGGGGCAGTTACATAGCTGGCACTCTGGCGAGTGTTGTATTTCGTTTAAGAGTTTCACTGAGTGGAGTATGTTGTGTTCTAAGTCTGAAGATGGTGGCCTGGTTCCTTCTTGTTAGATGGTTATTGCTGTTATTAGGATCAGGGCCAGCCATATGACTATAAACCTCTCTTGATGGCCTTTAGAGAACGGTAATGAAAGGCAGAGCTTTCGAAAAACGAGGCAGAGACAGACATCCGCCAATGTCGGTACAAGGCATTAAGATGCATGGGTTATAAAAGCATATAGGGCTGCAGAATTGGCTAGAGAAAGAGAGACTTCCAGGCGGGCCGCGAGGAAATGGTTTTCTGTAAAGAACCTGCAGAATGATGATGGTGGTGGTGATGATGACGATGATGATGGTGGTGGTGATGACAATTCCAGGTTACACAGCCCAAATTTATGTCAGTAAATTTCCGTGTATATAGACAAGTCCCGATTGGTCTTTCAAAAATATGGAGAAGCCATTAACACAACCCGAAGTATAAATAGCCAGCTTAACAGAAGCAAAGAAAAAGACGCCAGCAAATACAACCTGATGTTCTGAGCAAAGTCTTTATCATCAGATAAAGCAACTAGTTACAAGAAAAATTACCATTTATGGACAAGCGAAAAATTAAAAGCAGGAACAACTATTGCGAAACTAAACATGCAGAATAAACTGTGGAAAAAAATGGTTTATGGAAATATGCCCTCATAAACCGATGACATGACGGGGGGTGTTTGACTGCTGCTCTACTGATCATCTTGTGGGTTCCTATGTCTCACTTTGAACGAAGCAGGGAAGATCTATTGTCCTCGACAAGCATTTAAACGGCAACCAATTATGGGTATTTCCTTTGAATTCGAAGTGCAGATGCATAATAAGCAAGGAACCAACAGTCTGTATAAAAACAAGCCAGATCTGTAAAACGGGTGTTCTTGCAAAACTCAGGTCCTAGAACAAGGCCTAAGTCCAGAAGTGGACGAACAAAGAGACCTGTCAGCTGTTCAGTGAACTCTTTGAAAAACAGCCTTGCTGATTGCCCTAGTTGTTTCCCTATTTCGTCAAGCTATTGGGTAGACATAAACAGTACGGAGACAAACGATGGGAAGTGACCTGAGTGCGGCATCTATCACATGGAAAACTGCACTGAAGATTGCACAGGACAGGAAAGTATGGAAAGTCCTCTCTGAAGCCTCATGTGCCACTAGGCATAAAGAGAATTGAGATGATATGACATTGAGTAGACATATCGAAACGCATCCTACATCTTCCTGTTTTGGTCGAGTCATCGCGTTTTTGTTGTGAGATCAAGAAACCGGTAGGCACAAACGTTCCGTGTTCACTTTCACAGTGTCGGCAAGTGGTTTAATTATTGCAGGATTATCACATTTCCTGTTTTGCTATTCTCAAAAGCCACTAAATGGCGGACTACATCAGGGCTGCCGAAGTTGGTAAGTAAAGTAGTCAAATAAAGATCCCTTTTCACACATTTAGGCGCATCGGGCATATAGGAAGAGCACCCATATTTTTACAAACCATTTGGCACTAAATGGGTATGTGGACAGCATTACGCCGGCCGTCTTTACTTCCCCAGGACGAAGTTGGTACTTTCGTATTTTTTTTTTTTTCAATATCCAGAAACCATGAGTTGGTAACACTTTGGCTCGGTACAATGGATATCGCAACAATTCGGCCTTGATTCCATGACAGATACGGTAAATCTTGGAGAAATGTGCCTTTCTGCCGACTCCCGGGCGTGAACCCAGACCACAAGCAGTTCGTCACCCGGTCGCCTCGAAGTTAGGTGCCGCCCTAGAGCTCAAGAGGAAAGACTAAAGAATTTTGTTTCAATTTCAAAGGCAAGTGTCCGTTCGCCTTTATTGATGAAGAATATTATAAACAAATAAATATAGAACAGAAGAAACTAACAGTGCAAGATCACATGTTAAATGCTGGGGGGGGGGGGGAGGTCGGGGGCGGGGGGGAGGGGTGGAAGCAGACGAAAAATGGTGCTCTATTAATATCAAAATGTATGCCAGTCTTTTGGCATTTCCCTATTCGCCTGCAGCTGCAGAGTTTAATCCTTGCTTAGCAATATTAGGATTAAAAAAAAAAAAAATTCGCTGTTCTTTGAACACTTTAACAATAATTGCATTGATGAGATGAAAGTTATTGCCCCAAGACATTAACTGCACCATCTGGAAACGGCTACAACAACGTTGTATTTGTAACAGAGTGAGCACACACATAAATAGTACAACAACGTTGTATTTGTAACAGAGTGAGCACACACATAAATAGTACAACAACGTTGTATTTGTAACAGAGTGAGCACACACATAAATAGTACAACAACGTTGTATTTGTAACAGAGTGAGCACACACATAAATAGTACAACAACGTTGTATTTGTAACAGAGTGAGCACACACATAAATAGTACAACAACGATATACTGGACAAGGAGCTTCAATTCTGATTAATTACACAGTAAGCAAGCTGTGTGCGCGTGTGTGTATGTGGGTGTAAGTGTTTCTTCTTCTTCTTCTTTTTTCTTCTTCTTCTTCTACTACTTCTTTTTTCTTCTTCTACTACTACTACTACTTCTTCTTCTTCTTCTTCTTCTTCTTCTTCTTCTTCTCTTCTTCTTCTTCTTCTTCTTCTTCTTCTTCTTCTTCTTCTTCTTCTTCTTCTTCTTCTTCTTCTTCTTTGTGTTCGGTTTCATATGCACAGATCGGATCATCCGGTGGGTTTGCCTCGATAAACTCGCATGCCAGTAATAGGTCCTTTATGTTCCCCATAGCCTGGTCTCCACACTTTACTTTTGAGGCCAGGTGTCTTTTCGGAGCTGTAGGCAGGTCTGCTGAATGTGCTCAGGTGTTTGTGGTCCTGTTTGACAGGCACACTGTGGGGACTGTACAATCTTTATTTTATGCATGTGGTATATGAGCCTGCAGTGGCAGTAGATGGTAGACGGAAATTGTTGTATGTTGATTTATGTAGTGTCTGCTGATGGGGTCTTGTGATTGTTTACTGTAAGTTTGTTCGCATCCCATTCCCTTGTATTTTCCTTTGATAAGTGTTCTAATTGCTGGTAATGACAGTGAACTGGCGTGTTGTTTCTCCTCTGTTCCATTATTTTTGGCAAGTCTGCTAGCTCATTCACCGGTATGCCGCAGTGAGCCGGAATCCACTGGAGAACGATTTGATTGTTTTCTGTGTTCATTTAGCTGGCGGGTCAGTTCTCTCTCCAAGTTGTCTCGTGGATCCCTCTGAGTACGAGATATGTATCTTGGAAGACATTGGGGTCGCACCACGTAATATTTCTACAATTTAGAAGTGAATTTGTTGCAAGCTAACTCCAATATGGGGATTGTACAGTTTGCGTTTGTGTGGCCGGGCAAGATAACAACCATCTATCTAGGACTAAAGCAGTGTTCCCTTCCCGTATGCCCTATTGTGTTATTATATGCCGCTAGTCTACTCCTTCACCCCGTTCTATCTTGTACAATCACTTCGATGTAATGGGTGCAATCTCCCCGTGTGCGTTCCCAGGCTCTATTATATGGAAAAACAAGAATAGACCCACTGCTTACCCAGAAGCATGTCGTAGGAGTCGACTGACTGGGAGTTTCCACCAAAGTCGAGGCAAGGACCCAATAGTCTGCATAAAAATTAGTCAGATCTGTCAAACGGATACACACGCAACACTCAAGTTCTGGAACAGGACTGCAGTCCGGAAGTGGACGAATAACCACAATTTTCCGCCAGAGTTTTCAGCTGATGAACGCGAAAAAGAAGAAGAAGAAATGTGTGCAATCTGATCTGGCATTTTTGGCATCTCTCGTCAACATTCGCCTTGCGGTTTTTACTGAACGTCTTTGTTTCCTCAGGTCCTCTGTTTAAAATTTCACTGCCTATTTTTTTATTCTCTGCTTGTCTCTTCTAAGAATGTTTCGAAAATAATGTCTTCCCTATCTTATAACTGTTGAAACTAGTGGTTACCCTGACATTTTGTTTATTTCTTCACTGCTCTTGAATATATCCCACATTATTTTCATCTCCCCCCCCCCCCCCCCCCCCTGTTACAATTGTTTTCGAATGCGTTTAACATCCGTGCTATATGGTTAGTGCAAACAGTTTTCAAGCCTTCAATCAGTAAATTTGATACCAGCTGTGCTGGCAATACGAGATATCACAAGTTTGCTGATGTTGGCGGAATGGACACGTTCAAATGTGTGAGCGTTGGTCATAAGGGTAACTCTCAGAAGCCATAAGATTGTTGTACACCTGTTCAGCATAAGGTAAGTGCTGCTGATGTGAAACCGATAGAAAAGGAATGTGGGTTAATGGCCAGAGAGTGAAAGGCAGGGAACACCGCTGTGAAAAATAACTACGGTTGATGATAATTCCACTACCTGATCTATCTTTATTTTATCTAGGAGATTCAGGCGACCACCCACCATCAGTTTAGGCTAAATCGTACCACGTCATCATAATATTATTATCGCCAAAGCCATCGTCGTGGTTATCATCATCATCGTCGTCAGTATTGTCTTCATTATCGTCATCATTTTCTTCATCATCATCACCTTTATCATAACGTGCCTTTCTAACTTTTCTGTGTAAACATGCATCTCTATATCTTGTTCGTGTTTTAAAATGGATTAGCAGTTACTTGAATAGTTACATTTTCAATGTGCTGATGTTTCTATGTGCAAAGATATTACACCCCTAACCCCCTCCCCCTCCCCCCTTCCCAAAAAAACTGGAACCCGGAAACCCACAGGGGAAATTCAGCTTTGTATTTCATTCTGCATGCAGTTACTAAATCAAGTACGACCGTCACGTCATTTAAAGTTCTCGTTTAGTATTTAATTTTTTATATATACACACACACACACACACACACACACACACACACATATATATATATATATATATATATATATATATATATGCCCGGCTCGCTAGCGCAGTTGGTTAAAACTCTCTGCGCAGCGACTGGGTGACGAACTCCTTGTGGTCCGGTTCACACCCGGGGGTAGGCAGAAAAACCTACAGTTCTTCCAGAGGGAACTGCGTGGTCTCGAGGTGTGGTGTCCACCTTGAGTGCTAGAGATCCCGGGTTCATGTCCCGGTAAAGGCTGTGACTTTTTCTGTTCACGTGGACTTCTAGTAATTTTCCCTGTTCTCTGGGTAGTGAGATCGAACGCCCGTGTGTATTGTTTCGCACGTAAAAAATAACAAGGCAGTTGGAAATCGAAAAGAGTAGCCTAACGGCGCTTAGAGTTAGAAATCTACCCTAAATGTTTCAGTATCTTCGCCGGTGCTACGGAGCCCGTGCACTGTGCTGAGCTACTTCGGACTCAGACTTGAGCTAGAGGTAGAACTGAGCACATATATGTTACTACCAGTGTGCCATGATGTTGATCGGTTGTTCAAACCTCAAACCTCATTTCTTCCAGATTTACGGTATATATCATGGAATTAAGGCCAAAGGGTTGCGATATCCATAGTACCGAGCCAAAGGGTTTACAATTCATGGTTTCTGGATAATTTTATATATATAGATTGGCTAATAAACAGAATCCTTTCTCGGAAGCTGAAATATTTTGGAGATATCAAGCGCTATGACGGATTGGAAATGTTTTTAGCAAAAGGCATGGTACCAGGAAGGAGGGGCAGTGGCCGACCGACACGAAGATGGGCACATGATTTAAGTGACTCCTTAAGTATGAAAGTGCATGGGGCGGGAGAACTGGGGAGAGACCGAGTTTCTTTCAGGCAGACTGTGATGAGAGCGACGTTCTGCAAAGGACCTGCTACATGATGATAATATATATATATATATATATATATATATATATATATATATATATATATATATATATATATATATATTTACTGACTGTGTTTTTGTAGTGCGTTCAAGGGAGCAGAAATCGTCATGCTCTGACAAACTGGATCCCCTGCGTATACAACAGACCGCTATGACATTAATAAAATGTATGTTAATAAACCGCCAAACCACGAGGCCTTGCAGGCGTAACATCAAACGGAAGTTGAACCAATTCACATCCATTTATGTCTGTCATAAACTTTATCATCATAGTGGAGTCAGTTCAGCAATACATTTGGTTTATGGTTGCGTTTCACTTTCAAGTATTTGGCTAATCGTAAAACACACGATGAAAGTATCCAATAGTAGAATCCCCAGGCCACAGTGTTGCGCCACTTCAGCGCTAAAGATTTGATTTATTTTTTACAGTATTTATAATTTCGGCCTGTGTAATAATAATAAAAGCAACTTCAAAGAAGTGTTGACTCGTGTCGTAAACAAACACACACACACACACACACACACACACACACACACACACACACACACACACAAACACACACACACACACACACACACACACACAGACTCGCACACGGAAGGCGTAGGTCAGTGATCCTTGAGTTATTCAGACCGACTCCTTTGTTTCTTGGTGTACCCAGGGCTATTTATCTGGCAGTTTGCAACAGTGCGCAGTACCGGCACCCAAACGGTGTCACTATTTAGCGCTACTGAAGTAGACAATTTTGTGGTGAGTACCTGCACTTTTTCTAGACACTGTGGGTGATAACCTGCACCATTTTGTTTTGTTTTGTTTTACAGTCCTGAGAGTACCCGTTTACACACCAAAAGGGGCGAGAGGTTATGGCGCCTCTTACCCGCCGATGGCGATGTCGTAAAGCTTTCAGGTATTTTATAGAGTTAGCTGTCCCACCAACTAACTCGCCTCCTCTTAATGACCATCATCTGTTTTGGCCCATAGCCACTTATTCAATATATTTGTGGCTAACCATCATCCGCCACCTTGTGGACGCGCCTAGTAGCACGACTGGCTCCTACCCCAGGATATAGTGTGTACACATCTGAAAAGTCAGGGAGACGTACATTTTTTGGACTCGGTGTTTACATGACAAGTTTCAAATAACTTAATGGGTTATGCCAGTGACGAAAGCTCTTTACGACATTTGGCATCATTCTCTAAAGCCAACCCACATTCCCTGTATAGTAAAAGTAAACAAAAGTAATGGATCCCTTTACACGCCTTTAGGCGTATAGGGCATATAGGGCTAGATCTATATTTTAAAGACTAGTCGGTACAAGATGGGTGATGTAGTCAACATCACGCCGGCCAACTATACTTCCCGGGACTGCACCCGGTACCCACTCAAGGCTGGTTCGACCACGGCCATCTTTAGCTATAAATCTAGAGTTGGCGGTGGTTCGACCTGGGAGCTAAGGTTATTTCTGAAAAGAGTCCCGCTCCGCCAGGAAGCGAACCCACGACCGTCCGATCCGCACATTCCATGTATACCCTGTACTAATTCTTTTCTTTTACCACAAGCATCGGATTTCGTAAACTTAAAGGACTAATAGAATGGAGATTATCTGCGAAGGGATTCATCGAAATGTATACATATACGTAAGTGATCAGAATGGATGTTGCCATACTGAACGGATCAAAGAGGAGAGAATGGTTACCGAAGACAATACTTGGCCAGACTGGAAGGCGATTTACTTGACCTACGTGAAAGAGGAGTTATGGAAGAAAATACTTGCAATCCTGGAAGATTATCTGTTAAAGATAATGCTTGACCACATTCAAGATGATATTAAAAAAAAAAAAAGGTAATACTTGACCTGCTTTATTAAACATCAGGGAAGCATATTCTTGTAGGATGGGAGAATAGATCGAGAAATCGGAACAAGATGCTAATGAGCCGGTGTACCTACATGCTAACTGACACCGTTATTAGGACATCAAAACGTATTACAGCCAAGAGACAGAAGAGAAACAGCATATTCATACCAACACCCTTGCTACCATTGCCAGACTTGGACATTATCCAACGTAAAATTAACACCTGTTAAATAAGTTGCCTGAGTAAAGCTGCCAGTTTAACCATCCGAGAGGGAGTGAGGAAGGGAGAGAGAGAGAGAGAGAGAGAGAGAGAGAGAGAGAGAGAGAGAGAGAGAGAGAGAGAGAGAGAGAGAGAGAGAGAGAGAGAGAGAGATTATTTTTATCAGACAGACTGCGGGAATAACACCATGCTGCAAATTTATTGAGAAACAGAAGAAGTTGGGTCATCTAGTAAGAATGCAGCCAGAACAAGAACCAGTTCAGGCACGACACATGGAAACATCTGAAGTGAAAGCAAGAGGCTGCCCTAGGGGGTTATCGACTGATGACATTAAAGAGCTTCTACATGGATATCGAATAACAAACAATAGCCATTACTGCCAATCAAGCAATGAATCGCAAACTGTTCTTGCTTAACGACAAGAGTAGAAATTGATGATAATGATGACGATGACAAACACTCGATCAAAATGATAAATGCTTTATAGAAACTAGCAATTGATCAACATGGAAGATGGTTTACGAATATAATAAGTGTATGGAAAGTGATTCATCGACGACAATAACGGACCATTCAGGAATTTTTATATATAAGATAAAACTTGACCGTCGGTGTCTGTTGCTTAGGCGAACCCGCCTCGTAATGTCAAGGTGCCGTGTCTTATCCCAGCTGCGAACGGTTTGTCTTACGTTGGTTTCGACAGTGGTACCGAGAGCTGACCGTCCAGTAAGCAATGACAAAATATTTGAACGTAAAATTTGCCTAGACAAAAGCCAAAAAATGCTGGGGTTGGTGCTGACTTTTAACACTGGACCAGCAAGGAAGTTGTTTCAGCGAAGAAATTATCTGACAACCCTGAAAGGTATTTCAACAAACGCCCTGGATTTTGGAGATGTTACAGCTACGTTCCTAATGAATAGTTGAAAGTTATAATAGAGAGAATAGACTTCATAGCACACAGTTTTATCCTGCTTAGCTCGGTTTGTCTTCCCAGAACGGTTGGCTGTCTGTCGACAGCATAGCAAAAAGCGCGAACTTCATCGCCTGGGTGACGATCCCCAGGGAATTCTGTGTGGAAACTGCACTTGTGAACTGAACGATGCAGTCGAGAAAGGAACCCATGTCCTTAAGAGTGTGAGGCAAACGTCTTGAGCACTTCTGCAGCGAGAGCCAGGTTCTCAATGAAATGTTTCTTTAAAGAAGTCCTGGTTACAGTTTCTTACATTTCACGAGGCTTGTTCAACACTAGATCCGGACATATTTGAGGGACACTATCCACTTCCCTTTGGGAGTGAACATGGAACACTTTCTTGCCAAGAAAACGCACAAACCACTTCGTCAGCGCCACTACAATGCGCACTTTCATCATCATCATGCAGCAGATCTCTTGTCGATCGTCGCTTTTATCATAGCATACTTAAGGAAAAAGCGGTCTGTCGCCAGATCCCACGCCGTGCAGTTTCCTGCCAAAGATGTCATTTATACTGTGTGCCAGTCTTTGATTTGTACTTATGCTTCTTAGACTATACAAAAGCATTTGACTGTGTGAAGTATGAAGAAGTAATCAAACTGTTAGAAAAATTAAACATTGATGGGAAAGATCTACGAATAATAAAGAATATGTATTGGCAGCAAACAGCATCTATAAGAATTAACAACTGTTTAGGTACATTTCAAAGCATAAAGAGGGGCGTACAACAAGGATGTGTACTGTCATCTGATTTGTTTTCAATATACAGTAAATATATAATGAGATCTTTAAATGATATGCCCGGAATTGTGGTTGGTGCGCACAATATAAACAATTTACGTTATGCTGATGACAGTCTTGATAGCAACAAGTCAGAAATAACTACAGGAAATGATAGACATTGTGGTGTTAGAAAGTGGAAGAATGGGTCTCAGTTTGAATAATCGGAAGACAGAAGTAATGGTGGTATTAAAGAAACGAATTATTCCTGAATGTGTAAAAATAGTCGATAGTATTATTTTAAGACAAGTACATAAATTAAAGTATCTGGGCACATGGATAACATTAGATGGAAGATGCACAATTGAGATAAGAAACTGAATAGCACAGGCAAAAACTGCATTTTATAAAATGAAAAACATCTTGTGCAAAATATGTCCTTGTCATTGAGAGTTAGAAAAAGAATTCTTGCTTGCTACATACATCCAGTTTTAACATATGGCTGTGAATCGTGGACAATCGGTAGACAGGCCAAACAATTTTTAGAGGCCTCAGAGATGTGGTTTTATAGAAGAATGCTTAGAATACCTTGGACAGCCAAAAAGAGCAACCAAGAGGTTTTGAAAGAGGCGGGAGCCCGAAGGCAACTTATCACAGACATAAGAAGGAGACATTCATCATTGTTCGGCCATGTTATGAGAAGACCACTTAAAAGATCTGTGGAAGAAGGGATAGAAGAAGACAATGAGAGAAGATGCTTGACAGTCTTGTTGCATGGCATAGAGGTGTGTCGGCACACTGACTGATACATGCTGCAGTAGATCGCAGATTATAAGGAGGCATGATCGCCCACGCCAGTCGGCAAGGCACCTGATGATGATAAAGATGATGATGATGCCAGTCTTTATGCTGGCCGACCTCTGTCCCTCTGTCTTGGCATTTGCCTTCTACTACTGTCCTTTTACCCCCGCCTGCAGATCGGAAAGTCGGGGTTTCGGGTAGACCTCTGTCCCTCTGTCTTGGCATTTGCCTTCTACTACTGTCCTTTTACCCCCGCCTGCAGATCGGAAAGTCATGGTTTCGGGTAGACCTCTGTCCCCCTGTCTTGGCCTTTGCCTTCTACTACTGTCCTTTTACCCCCGCCTGCAGATGGGAAAGTCATGGTTTCGGGTCCTGACGGAGCCGGGTTTTCTCAAAAAATGACCTTGGCTCCCGGCCTTGAATGGGTACGAGGTACAGTTCTTGGAAGTAAGGGCGGTCGGCGTGATGTCTGCCACATCACCTAGCAAGTGTCGACTGGTCTATAAAATATAGGTCTAGCCCTATATGCCTAATACGCATGAAGGCGTGAAAAAGGGTCCTTTACTTTACTAACTCACTGTCCTTCCAAGTCTGCCATGTCACTTGATTTGGTTAAACTATTGCAATCTCCTAGACCAGTGTTTCCCAAACTTTTCTAAGTTGCGGCGGCTTTTTTCAATTAAAAATTTTACACGGCATCCTAACCTAAGTAAAAGTATGCCAATTCGTAGGTAAATGACCCAAAATAAAAAAAAATAACAACCTCTGTACCTTCGAAAATTTTGCGGCGCCCCTGTGAATGGGTCGAGGCTCCCCAGGGCGTCGCGGCGCACAGTTTGAGAATCACTTTCCTAGGCAGTGACGCTATTTAGTAGCTAATCTTTATTGATGTTGAGATGTGTGAGAATGCCAGTATTTCTTCTCTTCTAGACCCACGATGAATGGACCTCTTTTCACGCCTGCAGACGTAATAGGAGAATGAGGCTAGACCTCAATTTTATCGACCAGTCGGCATTTGATGTGTGATGTGGTCATCACAGAATGATTGTTGTCCCCACAGGATACTTATTTAACGAGGATTGCTTGAAGGAAGCTAATGAAAGCAGATTATTATACACAGGTATAAAGAAAAGAGGAATATTTGGACCTATCAAAGATGCAAACAGCAGTGAATTGAGAGTGAGAAGCAACAACGAAATTCATAATCTGTTGAATTACCACTGATCACTGGCATCATGAGAGCTAATAGACTGAAATGGTTGGGGCATACTGAAGAAAATCAGATGACAGAGAAGTAAAAACTGCTTACACAAGAGAGATTATTGGTCGTAGACCACGAGGCAGACCAAGAAGAAGATGGAGAGATAATTTTCAGACAGACCTGCAAACACTTGGTATCACCAACTAGAAAGAGAAGGCCAAATAGAGATATGAGTGGAGGGGGTTGATATCTGCAGCAATGAACCCCAAGGGCTCGGAATGCTGAAGAAGAAGAAGAAAAAGAAAAAGTTAGCTGCTTGCCCTGCTCGCTAATGCAGTTGGGTAAACTTGACTGAGCGGCGACCGGGTGACGAACTTTTTGTGGTCCGGGTTCACGCCTGGGGGTAGGCAGAAAAGACATATGGCTCCAAGATTTAGGGTATCTATTAGGCTGTACCGAATAGTGAATTTCACTATTCAGCCGATAACGAATAGCTGGTCCAACTATTCCGCCAAATACGAATACGAATAGTGAATCATCATCATCAGGTGCTTTGCCGACTGGCATGGGCGATTATACCTCGCCACAATCTGCGATCTCCTGCTTCATGTATCAGTTCGTGTGCTGACACACCTCCATGCCATGCAACAAGACTGTCAAGAATCTTCTCTCGTTGTCTTCCTCTATCCCTCCTTCCACATATGTTTCTAGTGGTCACCACGTGTTCCATTTCCCCTCATCTTATAACATGGCCGAAAAAAGATGACTGTCTCCTTCTGATGTCTGTGAGTAGTTGTCTTCGGGTTCCCGCCTCTTTCAAAACCGCCTGGTTGCTTTTGTGTGTGTGTGGCTGTCCAAGGTATTCTTAGCATTGTTCTGTAAAACCACATCTCTGAGGCCTCCATAAATTGTTTGGCCTGCCTACCGATTGTCCAGGACTCAAAGCCATAAGTTAAAACTGGATGTATGTAGCAAGCAAGAATTTATTTTCTAACCTTCAATGACAAAGATATATAGCATAAGATGTTCTTCATTGTATAAAATGCAGTTTTTGCCTGTCCTATTCTGTTTCCTATTTCAGTAATGCATCTTCCATCTGATGTTATCCATGTGTCCAGATACTTAAATTTCTGTACTTGTCCCTAAATAAAACCATTGACTTTTTTAAAAAACACATTTAGGAATAATTATTTTCTTTGATAGCACCATTACTTCTGTCTTCTCACTATTGAAACTGAGGCCCATTCTTCCACTTTCGAATAGTGTATAAAATAGATCTAAAAAAAAACCATAATGTTAAATGTACGCTGAAATTTTACTTCACAAAATTTAGTACACAATAGTAAACATTTAAAAACATTTCATATTTTGCATCCTTCAGTCAGTCAGTCTGTGGTAACTAATACCTAAGAATGAAAGTATTTTTAGTTTTAAAACAGGTAACTAAACTTGTAAATTGTCACTGACAGCTTAGTTAATCCATGAAAGTGGCATTAGCTTTAAAAAAAAAAAAATTTCTATGTTGTCAGCATTAAGGCAGCTTCTTGTCTCACTGAAGGTATTTCCAGCTGTACTAAACAGACGTTCACTTGTTACGCTCGTAGGTTTTGCACAAAGACAACGCTTGACAGTATGAACCAAGGTGGGACATTTTGATGTGTTCATTTTCCACCAGTCACGAAGCGGGTGTAAGGTAACCCCTATTCGTATTCGGCCCGACCGCAACTATTCGGCCGAATACCGAATAGTTATTAGGTCCACTATTCGGCCCTGAAGCGAATACAAAGCGAATATTCGGTACAGCCCTAGTATCTATCATGGAATTAAGGCCGCAGGGTTGCGATGTCCATAGTACAGAGCCAAAGCTAAAGATACTTTAAAAAAATATAGCTGCTTCTCCTTTACAGGACGTTGCGGAACCAACCCAAGCATTTTTTGGCTCTTGTGATTTGTATAGGAAAATTTGACGTTCAATAGTTTGGAAATATCAACGGTAGAAGACGGAGAGGCAGACCGAGAGAGGTTATGACGGGTGGGGTGCGTCGATGGCACGGAGGAGTATCACCGGTTAAACTGATACAGATTTCAAGGGACAGAGATCTCCGGAGATACGCATAAACGCCTAAGCCGATCGGCAAGGCACGTGATGATAATGACTCATTTCAGGCTCGGTCAACTTGGTTCAGTGTATGTTGAGTATGTTTCTATAACATTTGGTGCACACATTACATGAATTAAAATTACGTTTTGCATTTCCCTTTCCACCCAACATTTGCATGTTTTCGCTGACTTCGTGACACCTACACGCAGCTCAAGTTTGACCCTGCAGCTCATTCATAGACTTACTGCTTCTATAGTGCGTTTCAAAACTCACGCCGTCACACTTTAACAAACATCCTGAAAACTTCTGTAGCGATCAACACGCATTTTTTTTGCATGTGGCCTTACATTTCTCATGTCCTTATGATTCTATAATTTACAGTTGCACCGATGCTGCTGTTTTTTTTTTTTTTTTTTTTTTTCAAAGAGGCGAATTTATTTCATCTTTGTTTGCCTAATAATTGCTGTACCCCTAGGGAAAAAAAGAACACACAGTAATTGACACACTTTTGGAAATCAGTACACACGTGCAGCGATGCGTGGTAATATTTTTGACAGCCTTTCTCCTGCTCAATGAAAAATCCGCAACTTATGGGAGACATACTGGAGATGACCAACTGAGAGCGAAACGATTTATGAAACGTGTGCAATTGGATGTTTTGAAAAGTTCCCTTTACTCAGCTTACTCAAGTTACTGTAAGCATGCTAATTATTTGTTTTAAATCGGTGTCTGTTTCTTCAAATCCCTCAAATTCGGCAAAATGAAAACTAGATATTTGTTTATATTAAAATAAATTTACGGTAAATTTCAACAACTAGACCGTTCTGTTAAAAATTGTTTAATTAAGCAAGACTTTTGGAACAGATTATAATACCAAAATATCCTGCGGCCGGAAAAAGCCGGTTATGCTGCGTAGGCACAAGCCTTGGTTTCTGAATTAATTGAGTCTTTCCACTTTTCTTCTCCTTGACAACCGCTGCAGGTCACAATCGTCGGCACATATGTAATTAATTAAAACGGATATTCTTTTTCTTTTTTAAATACACGACATTCATTATTCACGCAAGAAAGGGTTTCGTGTTCGTGCGTGTCTTAGTCAGTGCGCGTGGGTGCGTACATAGGTGTACATGTAGCGCGTGTGTAAGGACCGACAAAATTAAAACGGGTAGGGCGGTTTATGAATTGTCTAGTGGAGGGAGATCTCTAATGGGTTCTTTCAGTGCGCGTTAGTAATCAAAATAATCTGATGATTGGCAAGTAAAAATTAATTTGACATACTACAAGATGTATAGCAGATATTTCACATGAGAACTGCTATGTTTGGTTTGCCAGACCGCATAGCTCCTAACTTAACATTTATTCTCGGTGGGGGTGGGGGTACTTCGGGGCTTTGGATTCTCCTTCCGCAACTCTTCCTAGATTTACACCAAATTCATCGCGCAAGTCAGTCACTCTTTCCTTCATTCGAGACTATTCCTTGTCCTGACTGTCCTAATTACTTCTGGATCCACAGACTGCACACCCTGGGTGTACCTATTGGATCTGCGAGTAAGGAGAGCCATGCGAGAGCCTCCTGTCGTCACATCAGCCAGAACAGAATGGGAGCTGTTAGCGTAAAAACGCTTGGAGACATACATATACATACCCAGGAGGAGATCGGAGCACTTATGGTCATGTTCGATGTGCGATAAAGATAATTTTTAAATAAACAATGAACAGTGAACTGCTGTGCCCGTACTGGCCTTATGAGTTGCCTCCGGATTCAAAGATTATCAACTGTAGTTTGAGATAAAAGAAAATGTGGTATTCATCACTTGTGATGGACGAACAGCAACAACAACAACAAAAACAACAAATACTCCTACAATGTGTCGCCGCCTCCGACATAAGTATTCTGGGAGCAAGGGGTGTGGAGCCAAATGGCACTATTGACAGGTCCAGGCACTCCTTGGGTGCATGTGTGTCAATGTGTGCGTGCGTGTGTGCGTGCATGAGTGTGTGCGCAAGCGCACGTGTGTGGTCATAAGAATTCTTTTCCATGTGAGTACCAGCTGGCTAGTGTGGAAAAAAAAAAATAACATAAATGTGAAGTGTTAGCCACTTTCGCCGCCCTGCGAAATAACGCGCACATTTGCGCTAAAAGGAAAATTGCGAAAGCAGACGTTTAAAAAACAAGCCTTGGAGTTCGTGCCAGGAGGTCCCACAAATGCAAGACTAAACATCAATAAATCTGGGGCTGATTATTGAAGGTTTGTTGTAGTGTGCCAGGCAAACGTGTGCGGTTTGTTTTTTATCCCACTAAGATCGCCCTCTTTTTCCGTTTTGTTATTTCTATCTGTTAAAAGGGAAATGGAGGCTAAGCTGTTGTGATTCTGGCCTCATTGCCGTATATCTGGATTCTTATCATCGGCGTTTCACCGAGGAAAGTCTCTGAGTTAACCAACGATGAGGCTTTTTAAAAGTCGAGAGGATCTGCTTTGACAGGTTGAAGATATCGAGGTCAGCCTCAATTACAGTATACGATTATGTGGAAGCGGGACATGAATGATACGGGTATTGTGGTGGATTCCTGGGAACATGATGCCATGGACCACATTGCTTGACTGGAGGGAAATGTAGAAGGAAAAGGGGATAAAAAAGAAAATGACTGCAAATAGAATGAGAACTAAGAGTCTGAGAAGAAACTCCTAAACTGCATGCGATCGCAAAAATTGTCCTAAAATCCCATGCTTCAACTGTTCAAGACTTTTCTTAACGAGAACAGGTGTTGCTTGTCACACTCGCCATCGCCTTGAGCTGTGATTCTCATGCCTCCCTATAGCACATAATAACACTATTTGATTGTTGTGTGTACACCCATTTTACAGATTTGGCTTATATGTACGCAAACTATTGATTCCTCGCAAGAAACATCGTTAGTCGGCTTTTTTAACACAAAGATTTAGGGTGAAAATTGAGATAGAGTTAATTTCACCGGGTTTTATCCCCTATGGCTCGGTCTCTCTCCGCACAGAGTACGAACTTCATAACTCCGGTGACGATCCCCATGAATCTCTATAAAGATTGCACTCGTGAACGGCGAAGCTGCGAAACGCCTCCTACAACATGCCTACTGGTGGGGTGGGGGTGGGAGTGTGGTGAGGGAAATGGATCTATTGCTTCACCTCCTAAGTAGAACCCTGGAAACAAGCGGGAATATGAGACGTTCAGCATACAAAGATCTTCCCTATAATTTCCCGCCCTTTTTAAAAACTGTAGCAGCCTAAACCGCTGGGCCGGAGTTTGACCACACATTCTAGGCCAGGGCATATAGAGTTGGGAATGATCACTTTACACATTCTAGGCCAGGGCATTTTGAGTTGGGAATGATCACTTTACACATTCTAGGCCAGGGCATTTTGAGTTGGAAATGATCACTTCACACATTCTAGGCCAGGGCATTTTGAGTTAGGAATGATCACTTCACACATTCTAGGCCAGGGCATATAGAGTTGGGAATGATCACTTTACACATTCTAGGCCAGGGCATATAGAGTTGGGAATGATCACTTCACACATTCTAGGCCAGGGCATATAGAGTTGGGAATGATCACTTTACACATTCTAGGCCAGGGCATATAGAGTTGGGAATGATCACTTTACACATTCTAGGCCAGGGCATTTTGAGTTGGGAATGATCACTTCACACATTCTAGCCCAGGGCATTTTGAGTTGGGGATGATAACTTCATGCATTCTAGGCCAGGGCATATTGAGTTGGGAATGATCACTTCATACATTCTAAGCCAGGGCATTTTGAGTTGGGAATGATCACTTCACACATTATAGTCAGGACATGGTGAGGTGGGGGGGGGGGGGAGGATGATCACATCACACATTCAGGGCTAGGGCATACTGTATTTGGGGAGGGGGGATCACTTCATACATTCTAGGTTAGGGCATATTTGCGTCGGTGGTGATCATTTCATACATTCTAGGCCAGGAAATGAGCAGGTACTACAACAGTCTTTTCCATGCTCAGTCTACGAAGGCTCAGGTGGCTGGGTCACACTTGGAGAACGTAGGATGGCAGAGTCCCTAAAAACTTCCTTTATGGTGAATTAGAGACAGGAAGAAGATGCCCAGGTCTACCTCTACTACGGTATAAAGATGTGTGCAAGCGGGACATGAATGATACAGGTATTGAGGTGG
>CAJHNH020001513.1:245370-257870 GCA_905116865.2 Candidula unifasciata | reverse complement strand
TTCCCACACCTAGCAATCCCCTTGAATTAAAGGCTTAAAACCAGTCAACTTCACAGATTCTACGCTGGCGTCGTGACTCTGAACAAAACAGCGTTGCACTAAGTTCATGGCACAGTACAGACCAATATCATATTTTCTACGCTGAATTCATGGTACAGAACAAGCCAACGTCAGTTTCTAAGCTGAATTCATGAAACCGAACAGGCTAACATCATAGTTTTTAAGCTGAATTCATGGAACAGAACTGGCCAACATCACAGTTTCTTAGCTGGAATCATGGATAAGCACAAGCTGTTTCATGATACAGAACAGATCAGAATCACAGTCTCTAGACAAACACTGTCACTGCCTAGGGCGAAACATTGTTTCCCTTATCATCCCTTATTTTAATTCCATTTAATTTAAATGTTCTGTCTGCAGGTGGAAGATTGATTAAAACGCACATCCGGTGTACCGGTTTATTCAACAATATTTCCCACGTATGTTTATTACATCGGCCAGGTTTAGAAATCTTTGCGCAGGTTATTCCATTTTATATTTGTAGCTCTCTTTTGTTGTTCAAACTTTGTTGAGCTCTCCTCTGTTTAAAAAAACCACACGTTTATTTGCTTTCTTCGAGGTTTTCATTCCGCATCTTACTTTACGATTGTTTCATGATTATTTTGCCAGTGTGTAGTGAAACGTTAACAGACAATAGATCCAATTGTAGGACTGGTATTGCAGCTGTGGTATTACTGTATTTCTCCAAGTGTGAGACGATCCCAGGCACCTCGATTTTGAAGCCGCAAATTAGGGAAAAAGTAAGATGATTATTTAAAGTTATTGAACTCTCGTTTTATTTATCTTAGTATATTCAGCATAATGGGTATCTCAACAGAGTACAGACACAACACTCCCTAGAGTGCCAACTATCTAGCTACCCATATGAAACTGTTGGCCATCATCTCTTTGACTGCCCAAAACTTAGCGAGACTAGAAAAATGCTACTCCCTCCGAGACCAGACAAGTGGAACACCTTGTACGCAGGAAAAGAACAGCTTGTAAAAACATGTAAATTCCACTACATAGCATTGGACCAATGGGCGAAAGCTCATCTCCGAAACCAGAACACTTAACACTGTTAAAACTATCATCCATATAAAAGTTCTTTAGTTTATCATCGTCTGTTCTGATGACGAATAATTCTCTTCACGTATTGCCTCATGCTCAGTTTCACCTGTGGCATTTGAAATGCTAAACTTCTTGGACGACATGACAACGATCTCAATCTTCTCATTACTCCAGGATCGTTACACCCCGACACACACTACCCCTATAGTTGGTTTCTTCACATTACACTTACACTGTCCCTCGAAGACTTACTTCATTCATTTGTTACATTCGTCTCTCATAACAACTTTAAATGGTTTGTTAGTTCTGACATTATGTGGTTGAATCTTAGTGAACACAGAAATTCCTAATGTAACAAATGCGAAATAATAAACGCGAAGACAAGCGCTAAAACTATTACAGCGGGAAAGAACTGTTAACTATAAACTCCCCCCCCCCTCCTCCTCCCCACCATGAGTCAGTCTCTCCATGTGAGGATACTCTGTTTGAAAGCCACAAAATACTTTGCTACTACCCTCATTATTATAGTCTGGTCGCCATAAACGGGTATTCCCAAAATGAGGTCCTGTACGGTATATTTTCTAAGAAATCATTTGGTAAACATCTAACACCATTGCTTGAGACGCACAATGTTTTTCGACCTTATGTATGAGGAAAATAAGTGCGTCTTAAACCTTGACGTAATACTGTAGCAGTCGGTCTTTAAACCAATGAACGTTACTTTCGAAGTGGTAGAATTGGGCACACACTCGCCTGCGGATCGGAAGGTCGTGAGCTCGGATCCTATCAGTGAATGACTCGTTTTTTTTTTCTTCAAAAATGACCTTGGCTCGCGGGACGACATGGCCTTGAATGGGTACCAGGTGGAGTCATGTACAGTTAAGGCGGCCGGCTTGATGCTGACTACGTCATCCACCAAAGGCCGATTGGTGTATAAAATATAAATCTAGCCCTATATGCCCACTAACGCCTGAAGTTATGGAGAGGGGATTTTACTTACTTTACTTGCAGAACTGGATTCGTCGGTTCGTCATACATTCTGCCTTTCATGCATTGTTCATTTTATACATCGTAAAACTGATAAAAATAATTAACCTCATCAACAATATCTAAGTATTAATTGGAAATTTTACTGTGTGCTCTGGGAGTCGCCAGGACGTTGGTGGCTAGACGCCCGCCTGCGGGTCGGAAGGTAGTGTGTTCGCGTCCTGACGAAGCCGTACTTTTTTCCCCTTCAAAAATGACCTTGACTCCCAGGTCGACCCAACCTTGAGAGTGTACCAGGTGCAGCCTGGGAAGTAAAGGCGGGCCGAAATGTTGCTGACAACATTACCCACCAAGTGCCGATTCGTCTTTTAAAATATAGGTCTAACCCCATATTCCCAATACGCCTAAAGGCGTGGAAAAGGGACCTTTACTTTACCTTACCATGTGCCTTTATTTAGCCTACATTTCTAAACGATATTAATACTAAGTTAAAAAGTTCAGTGAAATGATAAAAGTACAATTTATTTTAAGCGGGGTTGTAGCTTAAATTCTGAAAATGTTTAAACAGCTTCCGTGTGTGTGATCTGGGTTGTTATTTTTGATTCGCTGTCAAAGCTGGTACCAAAAACGCACTGATGAGTAAGCTAAACTTGTTCTATTTAGGTCTATTTGAGATCTGGAGATATGTAATTCGTTTGGGCGTTTTCTTTGCCTTCCTTTATCTTTAAACAACTGCAAAAGGTCATCTGGAGCATTGTCCGATAAGACTGTGAAAACATTTCTCGTGATCAATGATACAAAAAAAGTAGTCGTTCATCGAATGGTAATGGGCGTTGCCGTGGTGTAGCGACTAGATGCTGGCCTGTGAATTGTAAGGTCGTGGGTTCGGGTCCTGACAGAGCCAGACTTCCCCACACCCCCCTCCCCCCTCCACTATGACACTGGCTTCCAGGTCGACTAGCCTTGAAGGAATGCCAGGTTCAATATAGGAAGTTAAGGCGGCCGGCGTGATGCTGATCACATCACTCACCACCCACCCACTGCCTTTGGTCTATCGAGTATATTTCTAGCCCTATAATGCTGAAAGAGAGACGTCGTGGTGTAGCGGCTAGACACTTGCCTGCGGATTGTAAGGTTGTAGGTTTAGGTCCTAACCCAGCCTGACTTTTCTTTAAAAAACAATGGACCTTCACTCCCAGATCGACCCAACCTTGAGTGGGTACCATGTGCAGTCCTGGGAAGCAAATGCGGCCGGAGTGATGCTGACCATATCAACCGCCAAATACCCATCGTTCTATAAAATGCCTGTCTAGCCCTATTGCCAAATATGCCTAAAGGCGTGGAAAAGGGCTCTTTATAGAATTGTAAAAGAGTATAGCAGATAACGATATTGTCAGGTTGTGTACGAATGTCACTTCTGCATTGCTTTTCTTTCCCGGGGAAAATAATGATGCCTATTGTTATAAGAATAACAATCTATTCGTCCAAAGAGAAACAACCTCAAATCATATAGTATAAAGGCAACACTAAAGTAAAGTATACAGTAATGTAAACTAAAGTTGAGAGATCATTAATACAAACAACCGACAATGATACGGGGGCCAATTGCAAGGCATTTGTGGGCCGGATTCGACCCGCGGAAAGCCGTTGAAAAATCCTGTTCTAGACTTTAACCTCCACATACAGCCAGTTGCTAAACTCTCTCAGACTTTTCTTCTCTATCATAAAGTTAACGGCTCATCCGGAAATCATCATTAGTCAGGGATCCTAGTTAATTTCTCATTTCTGAACTCGCCAATTCATGGGTTTTAGGAATAATCCAAGTCCCACTAACCGAGGATATACCGAGTTTCTGTAAATACCCTCATTTCCCTAACAGTTGAGTAAATCGTGATCTATCAAATGGATGCGATAAAAGTGGATTATAATACTCTCTACTGAGTTAACAGAATGAGGGCGTGAAGCCAAGTTACAAGTTAATTAATTTAAAAAAATAATAAAAAGAGTATAAAAACTGGATGTGGATTGTAAGTTATCTTATGGTTAAAATAATGTTAATTTGCAGATGTAGACTTATTTTATATTATTATGAATGTTAAACTAAAATACTTTAACTACACTTTTCTTTTTGACTCAATTAATCTATGTTATTAAGCAGAGTTAACATTATTTCATGACCGACGCTGCCCGGGCAAAATTTACAGTTAAAAATGTACCCGAAGTATTTCAGGATCCTTGACGGTGCTACAGAATCTGTGCACTGTGCTGAGCTTCTTCGGACTCAGACTTGAGTTAGAAGAAGAACGGAACACTTATGGGTTACTACCCGTGTGCCATGATGTTGATCCGTTGTTCAAACCTCAAAACTCATGATAGAGCTGTTAGACTTGAGTTAGAAGAAGAACGGAACACTTATGGGTTACTACCTGTGTGCCATGATGTTGATCCGTTGTTCAAACCTCAAACTTCATGATCGAGTTGATGCACACACGAAGACACTGGTCCAGGTTTAGTCCCAAGCAGGAAACTGCGCTTCTGTGCCATGCTTTGTTTTAAATGTTATGGTGTTGCATTTCCTTTGGATTGGGGAAGGGGATGTGGGGAGAGGGAGTTTTTGATGCATGCACTCTCTATAAAACTAGACTCATCACATAATTCATAATGTCTCATTCACAGTCTTTATTGTGAAAGGTTAAGTATGTGCATTTGTGGCATTAGTCGGTATCAAGCATCAGCATGTCAGCGTTACAGAGAGTCCTAGACATGCAGGAGAGCGAGGTCATGAAAGCTGATTTTGTCTCCTTCGTGACATAAGATACAATGTTATAACGTCATATACTAAAGCAGACATTTTGAAGATCATTTATGAAGAAATGCAGATAGACGAGACATGCAGGAGTGCGAGATCATGAAAGCTGATTTTTTCTATTTCGTGACAAAAGATACAATGTTAGAACGTCATATTCTAAAGCAGACATTTTGAAGATCATTTATGAAGAAATGCAATAAACATTTTTCCATGGCGCCCTAACCCAAGTAAAAGTATGACAATTCGTATGTAAGAGAACTCGTGTTTCTTCCAATATTTCTCGGCGCCACTGTGAAGAGGTCGCGGCTCCCCGGGGCGTTGCAGCGTATAGTTTGGGAATCAATGGCTTAAATTGTTTACTGCGGGAAACAAAGCAGCCATGGGTATGCAGGTAAGTTGTGATGTTGATTCTCCAGTCAGTGATTTGTAGACATCTGTCGATTTCATGCCCTCATTCATGTCAACTAAAAAAGCTGGCATCTTTCATCTATCCATTCCTCCATGTTCACATAAGTGATGTCAACTAAATAACCTTAGTATTCTTCTTCAGCATTTCGAGCCCTTGAGGTTCATTGCTGCAGATATTACCCGCCTCCATTCATCTCTCTGGTTGGCCTTCTCTTTCCATTTGGTGTCAACAAGTGTTTGCAGGTCTGTCTGGACATTATCTCTCCATCTTCTTCTTGGTCTTCCTCGTAGTCTATGACCATTCCTCTACCTTGTGTACACAGTTTTTACTTCTATGTCATTTGACATTCTTTCAGTATGCCCCAACCATTTCAGTCTATTAGCTCTCATGATGCCAGTGGTCAGTGGTGATTTAAACAGATTATAAATTTCGTTGTTGCTTCTCACTCTCCATTCCCCACTGTTTGCATCTTCGATGGGTCCAAAGATTCATACTAAGACTCTGTTTTCGAAAACCTGTAATAAGGCTTCATCTCTTTTAGTTGTGCTCTAAGTTCAGAGCCATATGAAACGACTGGTCTTATCAATGTTTTATAAATGTTGATCTTAGTGTGGCGAGACAAACACTTTGACTTTAGCTGATATTAAAGGGCATCATCGTCATCAGGTGCCTTGTCGACTGGCGTTGGCGATCATGCCTCTCCAAAATCTGCGATTTCCTGCAGCATGTATCAGTTCGTGTGCCGACACACATCCATGCCATGCAACAAGACTATCGAGAATCTTCTATCGTTGTCTTCCTCTATCCCTCCTTCCACAGATCTTTCCAGTGGTCACAACATGTTCTATTTTACGGTCAGGTATCACCCGTATCACCGGACACTGGAATCCCCATTCATGTGAGCTCATAATATTTTGATGCATGATTTACTAGGGATAATACAGCGGTGGTTTCCCCTTGCTTCCGCAAGGTTTGTATATGGTTTGACTCCAATTGCCTTTGTCTAAAGAGACTTACCCTGCATCGCAGCAGGGGAGAGAGTTTGTGGTGCCTCTTACCCGCCGAGAGCCATGTCGTAGAGTTTTAAAGTATTTTATAGAATTAGCTGTCCCACCAACTAACTCGCCTCCTCTCAATGACCATTGCCTGTTTTGGTCCACGGCCACTTATTCAATATATTCGTGGCTAACCTCTACGACATACACAACTTCTTCAAAATCAGGCTCTTCTGTATTTTGATCACATGTTAATATTTCTGACTGACTTTTTACCCCACCAGGACACCACACAAACAATAAACACCCGATGACACAATGTGCCACCATGTGCATGAGGATCACCGTGGAGAGGTCCCAGAAACCGCGTTCAGCCATTATTGCGGCCCTCGGCAGGAGCCAGGGTGGGGCTTCAAATAACGAAAAATTACATCCTAAAAAGGACAGTAGATGCCATGAATAATAATATCTCTTCCTGTGGATAGGTATTAAGCGGAGTTTCACAGTTTAACAATTCAGCAAAATATTCCTTCCATCTGTTATATATTTCCTGATTATTATTTAATAAATAACCTGGCAGGTTGATCTGTCCATTACTCTCTGTTCACATCGGTGATGTCAACTAAATAACCTGGGAAGTTTATCTGTTTTATTGCTCCGTGTTCCCATCAGTGATTTCAACTAAATAGCCTGGCAGGTTTATCTGTCTATTACTCTCTGTTCGCATCGGTAATGTCAACAAAATAACCTGACAAGTTTATCTGTCTATTACTCTCTGTTCACATCGGTGATGTCAACAAAATAACCTGGCAAGTTTATCTGTCTATTACTCTCTGTTCACATCGGTGATGTCAACAAAATAACCTGGCAAGTTTATCTGTTTTGTTACTCCATTTTCACATCAGTGATTTTAACTAAATAACATGAATTATTTTATCTCTACATTCCCCTATGTTCACATTAGTTGGGTCCACAACATGAATACCATGACATGGCAAGTTTAGCCTTCTCTCTCCATTGCTGTTTCAAATATATTGTGTACTCCAATGAATATCCTGACTATACACATTTTTTCTATTTTTTCAACTCAACCCCCCCCCCCCCCCCCCCCCCCCTTTTCCAGGTTAACTTATTTCGCTTCTTAACGTTCTTCTTTTATCTACTTTTGGAATGGCTCGCGGCGTCAGAGTAGGAAACGATCTCTGGAACGGGCCCTTCTGTCCACTTCGTTCTGAATTTTTGTGTGGTTTGCCCATTCACGGAGATCCAGAACTGAAGTTTTGCGTGCACATATGTTTTACAGATCTGGTTTATTTTTATGCACATAATTAGTTCCTTGCCTGGCAGGCAGATGCACTCCCAATGTGAAGGAAACACTTCCAATTAGTCGAATTTTACCACAGGCTTATTAGGGAGACAGTGGATCTCTTCTTTCTACCCAAAACTAGGGCCGCGAAACCCACACGGAAATTTACGTACACTTTTATGACATCCCATGGTTCTGGTGCCCTGACGTGGCGGGATGGCTTGAGTACCCTAATGACTCTCAGAGCTATGCCGGCAAGGGACTTGTTCCCCTGGCAGGTTAAACCAAGCCGAACAGATCTTGAAGAGAAGAGTCAAACCAAACTAGCTACCTCGTCCTCCAGGTTGGGGCTTGGGCAAATGGTTGACAACCCATTAGTGTAAAAAGAAAAGAAACTTTGTTACGGAAACAGGAACAAGTGAAATCATTGAACCGGTGCAGTAAAAGAGATTACCGACAGCAATGGAGATCACTTGTGAATGCCTTATGTGTCAATAGCGACATGAAAAGGATATAGAATATATGACATCCTTGAAGCAAGGAAGTGAACTGACTATCTTCAATTGCCGACGCAAGCCGGAAGTAGATTTAATGATTTCTTTGGGATATAACAGGAAGAAGAACAGTTAGGAACAGTTGGGAACAGTTGGGAACAGTTGGGAAGCCTTTCGAAAGAAATACAAATACCTGAATGAATACGCTATCGGGCGACCTCTCAAAACGTTAAATAGCGATAAGGAAGTCTGCCATTTGATCAGCTAAGCTAGCGTGAGGCAAAACTGTTAAAAATCGCTGAGGCGACAAGGCCAATTTACCTAGTATATGTACAGACAGCGCCAGCTAACAGAATAAAAAAAAGTACTATCTGTTTACAGGACTTTGCAAACTAACGCAAACAATGGTTGGATGTTCGTAATTTTACTAGGCAATTTTACCTCTGAATAGTTTACCATCGCCTCTGAATGTCATCGCTATTGTCGAAATTCACGCAAAGCAGTCCGCTCTAAAGTCGCTTATGGCTGAATCAAACTGAAGTCTTTCGAAATTAAGAACTCTGCTCACAATCCCTAAGTCACAGACGTCAACCATCGTTAGCTAGTGTCCACATAATGCAACATATATTCAACTAGTTATGGGTGAATAACGATTACGTTTGGTCGTTGATCGTTAATTTGCTGTGTGGAAAGTAACGACGACATTAAAGAGCCCTTTTCCACATCTTCAGGCGTATGGGGCATATAGGGCTAGACCTATATTTTATAGATTTGGTGGGTGGTGTGGTCAGCGTCATGAATCTAGCTGATACACCACGGTGACTTGAAATTACTCTATGGACGTATAAATATATTCTCCATCTTTCTCCTCATAAACAGGAGTTAAGGGGTAAATTCCGTTTCCCCAAAACCAATGTTTAATAATGTACATCCTACACTTTAATAGTACCTGCCACTGCAATAGATGTCTGGGCCTACCCCCACCCCATACTCTAGTCTTGAGTAGTGCGAAGAGCCTACGGACATTCCCCTGCATCATTCTCTTCCAGGTACTGGTTTAGTTTCTTCCATTTTACTTGTTATCTCGTTCCACGGGAGAGAGATCACTTCTGCCTTGTGCAGCTGCAGTACATTCCCAAATTGAGCCCGTCCAGCCAATGAATCTGCCTGTTCATTTCCAGTCACACGCCTGAACAGCCCGAGATAAGTTTCCAGGCAACTCTTACCACCGTCTTATTGTGGAGAGCCTGGAAATGAGAAAGCTGATTAACTGGTAGGGGAAAGTGCGACTAAAGCGTAGCTGGATGTACAAGTCACATACCAACAGAAAAAAAAAGATTATCAAATCGATTAGCCCCAGTACAAGAAAACTTTTTTTTTAAACGACCCCTGGATTGGTAAGACTCATTCCATACAGGAGATGTCATCATCATCATGTAGCAGGTCCTTTGCAGAACGTCGCTCTCATCACGGTCTGCCTGAAAGAAACTCTGTCCCTCGCCAGCTCTTCCGCCTCATGTACTTTCATATTCAAGGAGTCACTTATATCCTGTGCATATCTTTGTGTCGGTCGGCCCCTGCTCCTCTTTCTTGGTACCAAGCCTTCTGCTATAACAGGAGAAAGACATAATTCCTAACTAAGGTATGTGTCTCCGCGGTTAGACAAAGGTTGTATTATGAAAAACAAACTCAGATAGGAAGCTTTCCATGTGGGTTCATGGGTCCCACTGTGGAGAAAACAGGAATAGACCCATTGCCTTCCCCAACAGTAAAAAGTTAGTTGCGTATCCTTTACAGGACGTTGCAGAACCAACCCTAACAGCCCCTGCTGTTGTGTGGTTTTTCTAGGCAATTTACATCCAGTAGTTTGCCATTCCTTTCTGGACGGTCTTCCCCAACAAGCATGTCTTAATAGTCGACGAATTGGGGGCTTCCTTTAAAGTCGGAGTGTGTCTTCCCGAGAGGCAAGGAACCAACAGTCTGTATACAAATAAGCAAGATTTTTAAAACGGATGCAAGCGCAAAATTCAGTTCCTGGAAAAAAAGCCAAATTTCAGAAATGAACCAGTTAGGATTACGATGGCAACGCTTTATTTTGTTGTTGTTTGCTTTCATCGGCCGATGAAAACTTACAACAACAAAATAAAGTTGCCAACCTAATCCTAACTTCGTCTGCGCGCGCGCGCGTGTGTGTGTGTGTTTGTATGTGTGTGTGTGTGTGTGTGAGACACTTTTCATCAGCATATAGTGCTAGACAGTCAATTCTGATAGACCAGTCAGCATTATGTAGATGATTTAAACAAAATTAGCCAGGCGCCTTTACTTCCCCAAAGATTTCCTTGTACTCATAAAGATTGGACAGCACTGACAACCTTGGTTCAATTATAAAATCCGCTCAGATGCAGATTCGAACTGAAAACCTCCAGGCAGTCAGGCAGGCAAGAGAGTATACAGGTTACGCAGCCGGGACTCTTTCCTATGAATGTTGAATTATTAACGTGGTAAACATTTCTATGACTGATTATGGCGGACTAAAAAGCTAGTACGCACTAGTGCTAAAAAAAAACATAAAATGCAATATTCCCAAAATAGGATGTTTATACAAATACTGGACGTCGAAACAAACACGACACACAAAAGAACCAAATTAGAACGATTGCAAGGCATAAATACATGTGTCATCACTGTCGTCTGAGCTTTGGCTAAAACACTTCCTAACGATTTCTGTGTTTTTCAAAGGCAAATTCGATTTCAGCAGAAATAAAGGAACAATGGAAATGTTCTGTTTTGTCATTACTATTTTTTTTATAATTTATTTCAAGTACATGTGAGGCTGGCATTAGAGGTGCCGACAAAGGAAAAACATAAGGACGTTGGCTTCAGGGGATAGACTCACGGAGCCTTAGTCTTCTTTAAGGGCTTAATAATAATAATAAATAAAAATAAAGATGGTGGTGACGTGTTTAATAACACATAAATATAAAACATATTTAAAATAATGTGATGTATGTGATCAACAACTTAAAAAGAGAACTTAATTACATGATTGGGGGAGGGGTGGGATAAAAGGGGGGGGGGGGGGAGATCATACGCTTAAAAATGTGTGGGGGAGGGGAACTCAAATGGGCCTAAGCCCACAGTGTACAGCGGCGGCAATGGCTTGTTTGTACGATCTTATCATTAACTCTGGCGTGGAATGTTTCTAAATTCTTGGGATCCCACTTTTTTTTCTGTTTTAGACTGCAATCATCGGTCAACAGGTGAAAATAACTAAATCCTTTTAGATGAGGATTCGAACCCACAACCGTCAGGCAGACAAGAATGCGCGCTATCCACAGCGCTATCACAGCACCTAATGCTTGTGTAATCAATCACATATAAACATACTTGTAAACTTACAAACTTACATAATAATACTTACTTACATACTTAGTTAATATTTACTCACATACTTGTATACTTACATACTTACATACATACATACGTACGTACATACGTACGTACGTACGTACGTACATACGTACCTACATACGTACCTACATACGTACCTACATACATACCTACATACATACCTACATACATACATACCTACATACATACCTACATACATACCTACATACATACCTACATACTTACCTACATACCTACCTACATACCTACCTACACACCTACCTACATACATACCTACATACCTACTTACATACCTACCTACATACCTACCTACACACCTACCTACCTACATACTTTATTTCCTGTTTTAGACTGCAATCATCAGTCAACAGGTGAAAATAACTAAATCCTTTTAGATGCTCGAACTTGTAATACACTAGAGTTGTCTTTGCAAAAAGAATTAAACAATGTAGTTAGTTGGAGCTACGCAAACCGCATGCAAATCAACATAAGTAAGACAAAATCTATGTTAATAACAACAAGACAAAAACTGTGCACTTTAAACTCTCGTAGAACCCTTCAACTCTACCTAGGTGACACACCAGTAGAAAGTGTAACTGAGCACAAAACTTTAGGTCTGATCATCGATGGAAATCTTACCTTCAACTCCCATGTGCAAACACTTGTTAAGCAAACTGCTACAAAGGTATACCAACTAGCAAAAATTAAAAACTTTCTGGATGAACAACTCAAGGAAATTATTCTATACTTCTCATATTCAGACCCACATAGACTATTGCTCCACAATATTGGATGGATGTGCAAATTCATTCAAACGGCTGAAAGGACTGCACAGAAGGGCTGTTCGTTTAATAGCTAATAGTCATGAAAGTGACTGTTCGCACCTATATAAAGAACTCATGCTATTACCGCTCCAGGAACGCCTACTATTAAGTAAAGCTAAACTTATTAAGAAAATCATATCTAAAAATGCTCCATG